>JAUEKZ010002790.1:1324-19289 GCA_031471865.1 Melibe leonina | reverse complement strand
AAAAATATTTTTTTAATTTAAAAAACCAAAAAAAAAAAAAAATTTAAACCCCCCCCCCCCCCCCCCCCCCCCTTTATTTTTTTAAAAAGTCTTTGCACATATCCTAAACAAATCAGTCCATATAATTTTAAACCCAAAACTCACTGGTCTTCCAAGTCTTTCAGGGTCTGCTGCATTGATTTCTTCTCGTCAATGATAGCGGAATTTCTGTCCTCTTCCTCCTCAATCCTCAGCTCCAGGTCGTGAAGAATGTCCTCCAGTTCTTCCTTACGCTTGTTGATTCTTGCCCTAGACTACACGGGCACAGGAGATACACATAACGCATTATTCAGTTGTCCTTTATTTTCTTGATTTTATCTTTCTTCCTCATTATTTTGTTCCAAACAATCTTAATCAAAATACACAAATGTTGAATAAATATGCCAAGAAGTTGCTTTACAGAAGAAAATAAATCATACATTAAAAAAAATTTTTTTTAATTGTGTGTGCATTTAACTAAAAAAACAATGTACAGGATGCCTTTGAGATGGAGACAGCATAACTAGGCAGAGGCTTAAGTGTATACTTGAGGATTTAAAGAGTCAGTGATTGAGACCAACTGATATAAACTGCTTGCATCCACTTGTAACACATCTCACTGAAGAGGATATAAATCCAGGCTAAGTAGTAAACGACTAAGTTACCATCATCTTATATATCCTGACTCCATATCCTTTGATGCCCGAAACAATTCATTAATTTTGACCAGAAGGCACTTTGTGAGACAGTCCTAAGTAAGAATGGAAAATTGACTCATTCCATTATCTATTTTTATCTTTTTTATTTTTAAACTATTTAATTATTATATTTTCACTTATAAAAACATGAATAAAAGAACACCCAAATTATCAGTGCAGAGAAATATATCAACTGTGGAGCAGGCATGATAAGGGATGATCATGGCCAAGTAGACGCCTTGTCTTGTGGCTAATGGCCAGGCAATGGGTGCTATCCAGGGTTTGGATCCTCCTTTAAATGCTTTTCAAATTGCTTACTTTTCTTTTTTCTTTAGCTTTCCATTCTTACACATTTTCTGGTTAACATAAAGACACATAGACGAACATAAAACTTTTCCTTTAACAATAAATGCAGATGGAGGATTACAACTAACCTCTTCTGCCTCAGCACACAGTTCTGTCTCAGCCTGTAGTTGTTCTGCCAGGATATTCTTTTCCTCAATGATCTGCGCGTAGCGGCGCTCAATCTCCTCCGTCTCCTGCTTCTGTTTCTCAAAGTTGTCCTTGACCTTTTTCAGGTCCTCCTCCATGCCGTGCATCTTCTCCTCTTGGCCGGTCACAGACAGCAATGGCTTCACCTATCAAACACAAACACAATGACAACATATCTACAATACATCTATTCATTTTCTTTCGATTTTCTTTCTGCTTTCTACTTCAGTCTTTTTTCATATGGAAGAAAGTTTGAGAAATAGCAAGAGAGGAATATAGCATGGATAACATTTGGTAATTTGAGTGAATGGAGGAATTAGCTTTGAATTTCAAAATGTTTATTTCTTTTAATCAGAGGGCACAAACTTTGCCTTTATAATATTTATGTTATATACAAAACAATATCAAAGAGATATGATATTATGCAGGACAACTACTTCAATGTTAAGAACTGTGGGTCTGGTTTACCTTGGTGAAGAGTCTCCACCACTGCCAGTTCCTCAGCTTGAGGTAGGCAGCACAATTTCGCTGGATCACACGGATGGCATTGATCTGTTGCATGCGCTTGACAAAGTTTCTGTCAAAGGTACACATCAAAGGCAATCCAATCATACTGGGCTAACATAATTACAAATTTCAAAGAACATTTTTAACCCATTACAACCTAATGTCATAACAGCAAAAAAAACTCCTTACAAATAAGCACAGGGAAATCATTCTGTCAAAATTAAAAATTAAAACCATAAAAATTGAACCTTTTCATGGGAAGGTTAAATCGATAAATCTTTAATTTGAGATTGAGCAACTGAGAAAAAATGTTGATAGTTTATTAAACCAAATCGTAAAAAACTCTTCTATTTTTTAAAAATTCCAAGAGAATGTCCTATTTGATACTTTTACATGTGGTAGAGAGCTAACATCAATAAGGGATGAAAGAATTTTTTTATTATTAGTTTCACTCTCCAAAAGAGTTCTGAAATATGCTGAGTTGTTTGACAAGCATCTGGCATATTGGGCTGGGGTTTTTCTTAAGTCCATGTTTGGGGTTTTTTGTCTTTCAAAACCAAACAAATTATATAATAAAAGACCGAATACGAGTCTACCCTTTTCTCTAAGTTTCCTTTTTACAATGGTTCTGAGTGTAAAGAGACATTTGAAACCAGATGGCTACCTGATCCTGCAGAATGGTGGGATGTAGTTGATCTGTACTCACCTCCTAGCTATCAGGCCTCTGGCCAAGGCCTGGAACTGGACAATAATGTCAGTCAGCTTGAGGTCTCTCTCCTCCTCCAGATGAGCCAAGACGCCAGCACGGAAGAAGATCTTGCTCTGACCAATGCGGAACAGGTTGCCGTCAAGTTCCAGTACGTTGATCTGAAGTAGAATGTAGAGGGATATGGATCAATGTTAAAACTGATGAATAAACTTTAAAACATAATCTAATTATTTCGTTTCAAAATTTAGCTGAATATTCCTCCAAAAATATGCAGCAAATCGGAACTGGAGAAAAGCTTACAAAGAGTAAAAAGTAAAAAAATGTCAAAGATGACTTTCAGTTTCATCAAAGCGGACAATTACAGTGGAGGACAAAATAATACCATTCTCTCGACAGCTTTCTTGCCATCCATGAATCCTCTGGCAATGGCGCCAGGGGTGAGGATCTCGTAGCGCTGGCGGAACTCCTGGAAGAGGATGCGGTTGGGGAATCCTTGTCGGCAGATACGGATACCTTCCAGCACACCATTACACCGCAACTGGTCCAGCACTAGACCGGACTCAATCTTGCCAGCCTGCCAGAGGAATAATGAGTCATACATACAACCATCAATACAACTTTGTATAGAGACAATCTAAGTTTTCCATGAACAAACAGTACAGTTATTACAACAGATCAACTGACTTGTTGGACCAGTAAAATAAAAAGTGATTTCAATTCAAGACATGTCCAATATGCAATCAATATAGACACTTTTAAGACCTTTTTAAAATCTCATTTGTTCAATGTCTTCCAAGTTTGTTAGTCTTGATATCAATATTCATTATATTCGTAATCTCCCACGTTGAAAACTTATTGAAAATTGATTATTTTTATCCAATGTAATAATGAATGAATTTTATCATCCCTGTCAAGTGTAACCTCTAATGTTCAATGTTATTTGCCTGGAAATTGTACAATTGCGCTTTGAGCCTGTTGTAAACGGGAGCAACGCGCATTATAAAAACTTTGTTGTATTATTATTATTATTATTATCAGGTTGTGAGTACATGATGTGTATATTAAGTGTAATGTATGTTCTACTCACCTTCTTCTCATGGTTGGGAATGATGCAACGCACAAAGTTGGGGTTGGTGTTGCGCAGGGTGGCCATCAGCTTGGCCAGTTGCTCCTTGTACAGCTGCCCTACTGTGCGGAACATGCCCTTGCGGGTACGAGACCCAAACATGGTGTCAACGGCCTGAGCAGCACCCATGCCCACAATATCAGCTGTGGGTAATAAGAGTTAGGATAACATGAAGATAAAATAACATCTTCTCAAATGATGGGCAAGAAAATCGTGGGATTTTACATATTACTCCATGCTTGAACCTGTAACAAACACACAATATACCCACACCAAAATATAAAAAGGGTCATTTTTATAGAATAAATATCTCCATCATAAAACATATATCTATTATTCATTCATCAATAAAGTTTTGTGTCAACAATGGAAAAGATATTCTCTTCTGTTTGAATTTTTTTAAAGTTTACAATCACATTAAATTACTTTCAGCACACTTGTTCATTTTTCCTTTAATCCTTAGTACCTTTTAAATCAACCCTTATCTTTTTCTTTTCAGCTAATGGTACTCCTCAAGAAGCCAATCATTCGTTTTCTTACCAATTATAGCAAAGCTATAAAATGCAACAGGTAGCAAGAAAGAGGTCTCATTTTTTTAGGGGTTATGTGCTAAGTTTTAATAAAGATGTTTCCAATAACGAGATCCTATGAACAGCTGGGAATCTAAACCATGGCCCCTCAGCAATGAGTCTGGCAGCTGGAGAGTGTGTTCCTTACCGTCCTTCCACAGATTGTTGACAAAGGTGTCGGAGGAGGTTCCCAGGATAGAGACCACATTCTCGTTCAAGGGGTCCATGTTCTTCAGCAGCCAGGCATCCGCAGAGTAGTCCACCTACACACAGAGAAACAAACACATTCAGAGAAAAATTGAAAGGTGTTGGGAGTAAAACAGTATTAAGTGAAGGCTGCTGGAAGCTGTATTATTGATTCTTTCAGCCCGGGGTATAAATCCACGGTTGGCGCAGGGTCCCTAAAATGGCCATAACAGAAAAAAGGTTTACCTTTTTCTTTAGCCTATCTCTACTTTCTAATTTGTTCCAACTATAGAGTGTTGTATATCAAACTCTTCAAACAGATTGAACTCGATGCGTTGCAAAGTACCGTTTGAAAGCTGTAAGACTGAGTAAAATTGTCACACAAGCGTCTAATTTTAAAATGTGGTTGTTTTCTAGTCACATGGGTTCTCAAATCTTAGTGTTCTAAATAAGAAGTCTTCACTCAAAATGAAAACTTCTTCCTAACCAGGTACAAAAATTCAACTTATTTCTTGTAATTGCTTCAACTTACCACCAGTGCCACTGTTTGGGTAAAAAAAAAGCTTTCATTGTTATACCAACTGAGAACAGGGAAGCCACTGAGCCACAGAGCAGCCAGGGAAATCCTGTACTGCTTGTGGGTGGACACCACAGACCCCATTGTGTGCCTTCCTCACAAAGCCCTAGACCTTGTCAACAACTAAAACATAAACTCCTGTAAATTTCTTTCTAGAGACTAGCCTAGTCTAAATCTACCCTAAACTTTCCTTCTCTTGTTTTTCTTCTTCTTTTTCTTCTTTTTCATTCTTGATCACATTCTCATTCCATTTACAAGATGGTAAAATAGTAACCTATTCTAATACTACAACTACTACTATCCTCCATTACTAAAAATGGCTACAATTGTTTACTTATGACATCATAGATGATGATGTCATCACTTTTTGAGAAAAATAGACAAAAAATAATGGGCTCATCAAAAAGAGTTTCAACACAGAAAATATCTCCATACACTTGAAAAAAAAAACACCTAAATCTACCATTGCCATTTTTACAACCATTAACCCCACCACTATTTCTTTAGTCCCTGTCACCACCTTCAAAACCATTAACAAACACACTAGCACTTACTGACATGGATGGGAGTGGATCATGGCCAAAAAGCCTAAAAAAAATTTACCTTAACAAATCCTGAAAAGCCTGAACGCTTCCCATTACTGTAATGATTACAGGACCTACCCCCACTTCTCCCTCCCACCATTTATGTTGGTATTATAGCTTCCATGTCTTGGCAAGCCAAATGCCAATCATAATCTACCTTATGTCATACAATTATGTGTCCATTTTTACAAGTATATTGTGAAAACTACAAAATGGAAGGCAGGTAATCTACTTACGGTTCCGGCATAGTGCATGAGGCTGAAGTCTGCATCAGCCCTGAAGTCAGGCTTCTTGAACTTGGGGTGAGTGGTGTGCTGTCCCAGCACCTTTTCCACAAAGGTCCTGTCTGTGGCCTTGGGGAACCAGCACTCCTCGTCCAGCAGGGCAAGGATACCCATGGGCTGCACAGGAGACAAAGAACAAGTTCAACGCTTGATTTAAGGTGTTTGACACACGCTGCTACTATCAATTGGCAGAAATGAAGCTGTTTTATCTATAGTTTATTGTTGGTTGGAGGATGAAGCTCTTTTGTTTGAATTATATTGTTACTTGGAGGCTACTATCAACTACTTAGATTATGATGTAAATACTGAACCTGGACAAACAAATGACTGAACTATTACAAAGACAGTGAGCATGACACTTTTGCCCCACGTACCCAAATCTTGGTGCTGTATTAAAGGCTGACACCTGGGTTGTTCCAGCCCAATCCTTGGCAATACATTAAGGGATTTTAATCTAATTTGAGCTTTTCTCTTTAAATATTATGCTGTCAACCGGTTTTGTGTCATATGATGATTTGCATTATTATATAACTTCCTACCTTCTCCAGCAAGTCGATGGTGGGTTGCAAATCCAGACCAAAGTCAATGAACTTCCACTCAATGCCTTCTCTCTGGTACTCCTCTTGTTCCAGGATAAACATGGTGTGGTTGAACAGCTGCTGTAACTTCTCGTTGGTGTAGTTGATGCACAGCTGCTCAAAGGAGTTCATCTACAATACACGGTGGATGGCCGAATAAAAAAATATTAATAACATTGAGGGATAAATACATTGTGTGTTTATAAATGTATGCTGGAGGTGTGTGTGTATGTGTGAATGTAGACAAAGATAGACATAAACACATACACACACAAAAGTAAAATGTTGTATATTCTATATATTCTATAGATTGTGAATACTTTTTTTATAATTCCAAACCAAAAACAAATTCACTATATAAATGGGAAAAAAAAAACTTCTTTCCCTATTGCTTGGCTTTGCCTTCAAAAATCATTTTAGATTATTCTCTTATTTTTAGAGGTACTGCATCTGCCATCTCCTTTCTTAAGAAAAAATATTGAAGCCAGAAATCCAAAGGAATCAACTGATAACCTTGAAAACTTAAGTGATAAATAAAGTCATTAATATTACTACCCATGTTGTTTAAAACAGTACTTTTGTGTTATTTCAATACAATCCAATACTGTGTAAAAAAAACCCAACAAATCTTTAATTATAAAACAATCAGCAGATAAGTTCAGATACACAAACCAAACAATAAATGACAGACAATAAATTAATGAACATAAATATTTTCAATAGAGAAAAAAAATTAACAAAACAAACAAAAATAATATACATAACAAAATAAATGCAAAATCTAATTATAAAAATAAACAAAAATTCATTCCAACAGAAAAATGTCCTGAAAGTAAAAGCAATTGTTACATGACAACATTGCTCAAACTAAGTCTCTTCAATGTTTTGACTGAATTGTTAACTCTTGAAAAACACAACTTTTGGTTCATGCATGCTAGTAGATCCATGGCCGAGCCTTTCAAACTTCACTTCTGTGCACATCTTTGTCTTCTGCCAGTAAATCGACTTACTCAGCTGGGCCAGGCGTTAATGTCAGTGTGCTTTTTAATTCAGTTGGAAACTTCTTATGCTGATGTCTTTTGATTTCTCCACATAAAACTCAAATGTAATATTTGTACACTAATACTAATATTGTTTAATCTTTATAACTAGGCAGAAAACATTGACACTCCAAAAATAAATTAGTCTATAGATCTTGTCATTCAAAAAGTCAAATATGAAGTAACACTCTCAATGTACAAATTTTAACACTGAAAAACAACCACCAACATCTAACTTCCTCCTCCTCACCGTTAGACCGTGGCAAGAGCTAGGCTGATCCTTAGGCTGCAAACCCCATTTAGAAAGTGATTATTGCCAAAACAAAATAATTTTTTAATAACAAAATTAAACATTTTTGTTTCAATAAGGTTTTAGAGTCTTTCAGCTGTGTACCATTTGAAGAGAACAAAAAAAGCAGACAAACAAAATGACAAACAAAAACAACGGCGGATAAGGAAACACTACCAACTTTGTTTAAGCGTATTCAAAATGACACAGTCATCTGGTTTGGGTGGGATCAGCTCCAGGAAACTACACAGAGCCTGACAAACCAAACTCAACTTTTGATGTGAAGCATGAGACACTGTAATTTTGAAAACCTAACGCATGAAAATAAATTTAAAATAAATGTTCCACACACATGCATTTTAGCCAAAGGCCTTGCAGTTTCACGATGTCTAAAACATAATGCAGCTAACGCCATTGACAAACAGTCAAGAGCCAAAGGGCAATGAGTAGATTAAGTTCCAATCTAGATCTAGCAAAGACATAGTCATCCATCTATCCGGTTGAGTTAAAAAGGGAGAGGAGTCTAACCTTTAGATCAGTCACTGATTAGCCGGGAAACAAAAACAACGAATTAGGTTATACTTTCTCGTATCTAACTAAGCGAAAAACAGAATAAAACAACAATGTTTCGTCAAACAGGTTATCAAACTCTTAGATTTTGTCTTATAAAACTAAAAATAAATTTAAAAAAAAAAAAAAAGCAGCAAGGGAGAAAAAAAATATAATAAACTGGAGTTCATGCAAATTTCCCATAAAATTGTTCTGAGAAAGAAAAAAAAACACTGATCCAACAACAATGGAATTTTAGACATGCTGCAACTTTTATGTGCGTATGAATAAGACAACAAACATCTTTAACACTGAGTAAGAATCAGGTTCCAAGCAGATGTGGTTACAAAAACGTTGGATTTCAACCAGGAAAATTTCTAGCCAACATAAGCAGAGGAGAAGACACTCTCGCACAGTTAACAATGAGCGAAGTGTGTTACCTTGTCTTTAGACTGACAACCAGGGTGTCAAAAGAAAGAACAGGAAAGAAAATTTTTATATTAAAATTTTCAATAACAGAAGTTGTTGGGTTGGTTTATTTTTAGACAAACGCGAATCAAACTTTCATGAAACTATTCCACCAACTGTAATGATAATGAAACAGCTAAGTGCGCATGAATTACTTCATAACAAAAATAAAAAACAAGATATAGAGAGAGAATGAAATCACAAACAATTCACAGGCATGAAGTACATTGCTGTGTCCCAGTGTGATACTTCCACACAGAGCTACAAAAACTGGTGACATGTGCTTTGTGTGAGCAGTCTATGGCATCCCACCTTACAAACAAGATGCAAAACCACACATCGTCTCTCCTACTAATTATCAACAGTTCTAAAGGCTTCAGAATAAGCCATTCTCTTTCTCTCTCCTCAATCTGTCTATAGATCTTCATAGCTTTTTATACTGAACAGCATTCAATAATGCACATCATGTTTTTCTTTCTATGTTGCCGGTTGTTCTGCTTCTACAGGCAATAATCACTTTGTAATATGTATATAATATACAATATATAACAAATCTTTTAAAATATTGAAAATATGCTCTTAATGCAGAAGTTCCTTTCACACAGTACAGAAATACAGGTCAACCATATAAATGCTATATCAAACAGTAAAAGCCATACACATAAAAGCCAGGGTAAGGCTGGATTATCATCAACCAACTTTTCACATCATTCATTCTTGTTTCCATGAATAAAATTTCATCGATTTCTCACACTCAATCATTTAAGATATGTCTTGTTTGAAAATCTAATTTTGCATTCAGATTTCCATAACTACCTATTCTCAAAATGAATCCTATCATCAAAAAGCAGCTCTGACATGAAAATGTTCAGCCCTCTCCTCACTACTAGCACAAAAATAAGCCAGAGAAAAACAGAAAAACGGAGATCCTACCAGAACATACAATATGTCAATATAAAAAAAATGGCTGAAGGCTGGAGGTAAGCACATGTTGAGCATAATAAGACAAAAAATAATTATCATTCATCTTTCCCAACCATTTTATTGCGCCAAATCTAATATATTTCTCAATCCAATAAAAGACAGATCATAAGAAATCACTTTTGGAGATCAATTAAAATCACCTCATGATATTCAAAGCAGCAATAAAAATAAGCATAGCATCTCACCTTGAAGATTTCAAAACCGGCAATATCCAGAATACCAATAAAGCTGGCACCCTGCCGTTTGGTGCGGTCCAGAGATTTGTTGATTCTCATCACCACCCATTTGAACAGGCGTTCGTACAGAGCTTTGGAAATAGCTTCCACAGCAAACTCAACCTAAGACAGAATTGGAATTGAAATCAATTGCTCATAAATATTTCCTTACCGAGAAAAACAAATTTTCCCCAAAATTACAACACACTGCTAAAAACTTTAACATAATCAAATTTTAAACACTGATGCTGAACTTGGAAAATAACTAAACAACTAAGCACTAATAACCTCTTGCAAACATATATTCATTTTCATTATCTTTTTTAGGGGGGTCTGGAGTCATAAATTTAAGTCTTTTCCTCTTGGGCAGGACAAATATTCAAACGAAGTATTCTTGGTGACCCTCATGGATGTATTTTGTCGAATAATCTGATCAGACTGGTGTCATTACAACATGCCACTTTATACAGAAGCCCTATCACAGAGAAAGAAACACTTCAAACCTCACACCTCACATCGCTACTCTACAATCATACCTGGGCTTTGGTTTGCGCTTTGGTGACAAAATCTCTGCCGACTTTGATCTTTGGCTTAAGGAATGCCTGAGTCAGGGCGGTAACTGGCACACCCAAAAGATGGCAAGCTTTCTGTGCAACTGTGAGTGACAGAACATTACTTGGTTATATAAATATATATAATTATCAATCATAGGGAATAAGTATCGCCAACATATATCATTAATCCACCAAAGTTAAACTCTGTTCCAATTTCAAGGCCAGCACATGACAACTCACAATACTACATCACAGCAAGATTTATATCTATAAATATGTAAAAGAGTGACAAATTGCCTGTGCAATCCTACCTGTGTTATCAGGCAGTGTGGCCTGGTCAGAGTTCCGATCCTGCTTGAACCGCATGTTGCCGAAAAGCAGAACCGAAGACACAGTGCGAAGGATTGCTGAAAAATATAAGAAATATTAAAATTTCAAGCAGATTCTAGACATAAATTTTTAAGAAATATAATCCTCTTTCACCCTGCATGAAAAAGAAAAATTGAAAATAAAGACTTATGACAGTAAGTTCTCAGGATCTCAAACTCTAACATTCACAGATTAACTTTATCTTCAGATATTTCCTGTGTATCCAAACTAGATTTTCAAAGAAGAAAAGTATTCCTCGAACTATGTCACACCATTTTACAACAAAATTTAATGAACACACAAGGAACAAAATGTATTGAAGTTTCCTTACTAATCTCCATAATATTGTAAAGCTATTAAGAAATAACAAAATATACAGGGAGATTGTTCATTTCATTTTGATGCTTTTTCATATTATACTTGTTATAGGAAGTGTTGATTTTGACATATGCAATAAATTAATCATGTATTGTGTGCATGATATACCTCTGTAAAATGCTTGGGGTTTTTTTTTTGTTAATATTGCAAGAGCAAGATCTATATATTTAGAAAACACTACTAATGTTATCTATTTGTCATATCATTTATTTTTATTTCATCAAATTATATTACTATTATCAATATTATCACTACTACTGTTATTATCATCATTATTATCAGGGTTACTTCCATTGTTATTATTATGATTTTGCACTGACTGACTGACCGTAGGTGTCTTCCTCAGCGATGCCCATGATGCTCATGGACTCGAGCAGGTTCTTGTACTCGGCTGCGTCATCCAGGTTGGCCACCAGCACTTTGCCACTGCTCATGTACGTGTAGTTGCTAATATCCTCAAGCAGAAACTCCTCTGCAAAGTAACAGAAGAAAATGCTTTATTAGAAACATTGTTATTGTGAAGCAAGAAAAAGAAATACAAGAAAAACAAATGAAGTGAAAAAAAATAATAAAAACCAACACAAGCTTATGAAGTTTTCACACCTAATGGAGGTGCACAGAACTAGCAAATCATAACTCTAAAAGTAACATCAAGGTTGGATCGACCTGAATTTCACAGCATATGTTATGTGCAAACTTCTGAAGTATGAAATCAGAGGTTTGAACAGACAAGTACCAAAATGAGAACTTCAAGTTTGATCAGTCAACCATCACAATAAAAAAAATTCCTAATAGCCATGTGTGACCAATAACAGAGCCACTACAAAAATCAACATGTGAATAGTGACAGAACTGTCCTTGCCCTGCGGCTTCATCAGACAAGAAAACAAACTGAAATCCACTTAGGCAATGCATTAAATGGAAATCTGAGCAGAGATCAAGATTAGATACTTTTAAAAAACCTCAAATCAAGTGTAAGTTTTTCTTGGAGTTGGTTCCGTAACATGTTACCTAACAAGTTACCCCGTACTCTTTCTTAATTGTGTGTGTGTGTGCGTTTAATTATTTTAAGCCATGACACGCTGAGTGATGATGTCACAATTACATTGACGATATGTGGACAATAATTGCTTCTTTTTTTCCCCCTCAGTACAAGATTACACAATTTTGATGTTTAAAAACAACAATGAGTATTCACTCTGACTTCCCTGCATGGTACTTACTTCTTTGTTCAGCTGTGGCCCCATGCAAGAACTGATAGAAGATGTGGAAAGCACGCTCTTGGTCTGCCTGGCGGACAGCTCTAGATTTCTCCAAAAGATCTAGCCTTGGTCAAGGAATTTGTGCAGGAATGGTTGTTATCATTTAAAGACATTCTAAATCATTCTACATAAAGGTGGGTGCAGCTCAGTAAATATGACTTTATAAGATACCAATAACATAGCCATGTTTAAGTGAACCAGCTTCTGAAGTTTATATTTATCTCCTCAAGAGAGGACTTGATATATATACTCTTTATTTCATTCAAGATCTTTTTCATCCATAAATGAATTCCTTGTTAGGCTATTTATTCCCTGAGTTAGTTATAAAATTTATGAGAGAAAAAGAGGGAGAGAGATTGTAATGACGGGGATGGGGTGAGGGAGGAGTGAGAAAATGGAAGAGTCAAACTAGAACCTCTGGAGATTAAAGAGAAAAAAAAATACACAAGGGAAAAGGATACATGTTTCAATGTTGGCTCCGGAAATGTAGCCTGACGAGTCAAAGTTGATGCGGATAAATTTACCCTGTAATGGGAAAGTATAAAAAATTAAAATTTCTTAGAAATTTCAAGGGAGGCAAATTATCTTGCCTTGACACATTGTCGTGTCCATAAATATTTGAAAGTAATCATGTTTGAGACTAAATTGACCATGAAAGAGACATTGTTATCAACTGAGAAGACAATGTTTTGTGACATGATGTATATTATTTACTTGTATTCACTTCCAATACAAGACTCAGTTTCTTCTACAATTGTCCTTTGCATATGAATACAATAATGTCTTTTAACAATAATATGATAATTTCACTATTTTGGAATACATTTCAAAGACAAAAATAGATATATGAATTCGACTTAATTACTACCATGCTTTCTAATAGGATACAATATCTGGTTTTAAAAAAACGACTCTAAAAGAGATTCTTTTTAAAAAAAAAGTCATCCCAGCCTCTCTGAATCAACTTTTTAAATTTTCAAAACCATCAATTTGTAGATTTTTTGTCACTTAACCAAAAGACGTTAACTGAGATGAGAAAGAGAAGAGGTTGGCAGCCAGTAATAGAAGAGGTAACTCACAAATCTGGAAGAGTTGTCATTTTTGATGGTCTTGGCATTACCAAAGGCTTCCAAGATGGGGTTGGCCTGCAGCAATTGGTTCTCCAATTCTCCCTGCAAAGGTGAGGATAGGGGTCAAGTAAATCAACTCTTCTTTCAAATTCAATTCTAGCATGGTTTCTAAGACTATAGTATAGCAATCAAGATATAATATGTACAATTCACTCACAATGTTAGAGGTTCTCAAAAGAGGTTAGTCAACATCATAATTGCCCGCACCTTCGAAACCAATCACCATGCCAGTTATTATTACACACGCACGCACACACACACACAAATACCAGTTAATGACTATCTACTGCAGCACACATAAATATAATAATCAATATATATCATCCACCATGTTTTCAATTTGATTGCAATCCCATATTTTTTTCTTATAAAAGCAAAATAATGAAATATTAAATTTTGGAAGCCATATATGTATTAATGTTTTTCTCCATATTGAAAAATAAACCAGAATGATGTTACTGTTACAAATAAACCATTTAAATTAGAGTAAATAGTACATGAAAAGCAATGATTACAAAAAAAATATTTAAAAACCAAGAAAAAATAAAAAAATAAATGCATGACACATTAACAACAGCAAAAACAAAGCAGAAATGTGAACATTGTAAAACTCAGACTGAGAAGGCAAAATGAGAAATTCCAAAACAATATCCAGCAAACAAATAAAAATAAAATGGGATGAAATCGAACATCAAAAGAATGAAAATAATTCAATACAACACATCAACATATAAACAAATTAGACAGAGTTGTTAAATCAAGTCCAACTGTCTCTGTCGCCTTTAACAAAGGCGAGGGTTTTTTGTTGTTTTTTTTTAATTGAGACCACTCAATAGTACAAAATATGACAACAGTACAGATACTGCCAGTCAAACAAGAAAAAGCAGCCACTACAATAACAAGAGCCATATTTGTTTATTAATTACATTTAAGTTATCCCTGAACTTGCCATTCTAACCATTTCCTCCACATACTTTCCAAGAAGAGTGAGAGAGAGGGGGGGGGGTAGATAGAGAGGATATATATATGCCTATTGGGCTCAAATAGGTAGAATTCGTGAGGGCCTTGTAAAGTTGAAACAGAATATATCCGATATAAAAATAAACCCTCCTGAAATGTAACATTTGAAATGGTCGCAATAGTAGAAGTCAAATGAATAATAAAAGGAACAATGAACCAGCAAATTATGGATTGTAAAACACAAGTAATCTTCACATGAATTCTTTGAGATTTTTGGCTCCACAGGTTGGATCGACTGGAACTAGAACCCTGGAATAGGGAATATGGGGCAGTAGGTTTTATTTATTGACTATTGAGAAGGTGGGATGGAGAGGGGAGAGGAGAGGGGGCAGACAAACTAAGACAATGAGAAAGAGAGGGGAGTGCATATCCCTGGTAGAAGGTAATGTATCCAACGAGTCCTGAAATGGTCCTTCCTCACCCCAATCTAAAGTCCATAATAAATTCCTCTGACATTATTTACAATCAAATCCTCCCTGTAGGCAGTAGAAGCTTCATACAATGACGCTGCCTGAGCGGTGGCTGACTTTGGCATTAAATTGGTGAGACGGGCATGGGGTAGGACTGGGATAAGGTAGTTATTTGAACAAATGAACACGCCGTGAGTAAAATTGCATTAAAAAATGGTAGATCAGTATAAAATGCATCAAAATGAACATCGGATGCTTTGGTTTTCAGGGATGGCGGATGAATCTGATAATGGTTGTGGTGGTGGTGGTAGGGGGATAGATGGGAAATGAGACATATTAATTATGGTGGTGATAATAAACGCGCAAGGGGAGGAGGGGGGGTATGGTTGACACAACCCTCCTTTTCCATCATCTCATACTTACGAGGTTGAACTCCTTGACCTAGACACACCGACACCGCACAATGAAGGGAAGGTGGGTGGTGGTGGTGGTTGGTGGTGTAGTAGTAGTAGAAGACCGACCAAACAGTTACAGTAGTCGGCATGTGGCAAGTGTCCGAACGACACAACACAGTGAGAGTGGATGGAGGGCGAGGTAGGTTGAAAGTGTGTGAGGAGGGAAATAGAAAATAAAACATAATAGATCAGAATAGTGTACGTAGTATGTCACAATAGACATCGAGATCAGATTCTTCCTCAAAGAAGCGGCATGTTGAATCCAGGCCAGCATGTTATCAGCCATGTGCAACGTTTTGCTCTCTGGTTAGAACAGATCTCAGTCTTACAGCTTTAAAACGGGATCAATATTATTTCAAACCAGGACGCTTTTATCATAATGTGATTAAAAAGATAATGTTCCATGAATTTCATGTTTTTAAAGTTTGATTCTATGACTGTGTATTCATTATTATCTACAAGATCATTGTATCGTGTTATAGATAATTGTGTGCGATTCTAGGCCAGCCAGCAGCATGCGACGACAGCGACAGCCCAATCCAGCTAAAGAGATGCAGGACAGGGTGAAAAGCGCGCCCTGAGACTTCCTCTATGAAAGCAAACTATCAAATCATCATTTCCACTACTCCTACACTACCAAAATAAAAAGAAGCAATTAGATTCTATTCCGAAAGTAATTTAATTCATAGCGGATCGTTTCATAAGATTCAATTTGACGATCCATAAAAGTTATTTGTATTCAATTTCGTTGCATAAAAATAAAAGTAAGCAAGCCTATACATGTCTGTATCTGGATTTGACACACGCCCAGTAAAACTGCCAGAGTGCTTTCAATCACAAACGCTATAAAAAAAAAAAAGGAAAGAGAGAAAACTTGAAGCGTCTTGATCTGCATTCTATTCTTTTTATCGTGATCGTCCATTCTTGAAACTGACTTCCTTCAATGTTGCTTCACAATTCTATTTATAACTATTCCTTCGCGATGGTCGACCAATTTCAATACTACAACTTTATATGGTTTTCTTATTCGAAATTTTTTTTAAATATTCAATTTAATTTCTGGGCCTGCAATAAACACTTCAATGGTGTGTCAATTCTACTGAGATGTATTCTCATAAAGAAAATCTCACAAACTTCCAAAAGTTTACTTTAAACAAAACAAAATATTAACAATTATGTCGCCTCAAAAAAATGTATTATCAAGTTAACTCTTTAGATGAAAAAGTTTAATCTTATCGAGTAGATAGTAAACAATCGTTGATAAGTAAGTTGATAAGTACGTAATCCATGGACATTTTAGAAAAGGAAATCGATATGTTTGTGGGAAGGGTTGGTGGATTAAGATAGGAGAATAAAGCATTGAAATAGCCAGGCAAGAGAAGTCACCAATAATAATAATGATGATGATAATATCAATAATAATAATAATAATAATAATAATAATAATAATAATGATGATGATAATAAATAAGATCTTAAGGTCTTGTAGGGAGTTATCATCAGGAGTATTAAACTGGGATTTATTTGGCTTGCTATGCTTTATTTTTAAAACGGATACATATTTTTCATCGCTCACAAAAGAATGATAAATTCAGTCTCTTGCTAACTATGTTGAGTTCGTGACTAGATTGAATTGTCTTCAGAAAGTGTATCATATCAATCAATGGATTTTAACTTCACCTGTTACAACGCTACGCATGCGTCAAAGTAAACTAAGAGTAATGTCAATGATATTCGAGTCTCCGTTAAGTCGGTTAACACTTTGTTAATGACACCAGTCTCTGATAATGTCACTATGTCACTATGGGACACTTTATATTCTCTACATAAAGCAGAATAGGTAATTTTATCTATGACATAAAACAGGAATACCAATGACCTTTACATATTTTCATCGCCTTTGCTCTAAGTCGAGTGAAAGTGATTCGCTTTCTCAAATTTCGAGAGAGTGAAGGAAAATAATCCTTATAATATGCATCAATGATTTCCCAAACTCTCTCTTTAAAAAGGGGGGCGAATATAAATATATGTGGTGGGGGTGATAAGTCGAGTGATGAGTTGACCGTTGGTGGGTTATTAAGTGGCGTATGTGTTCAGTGAGAGTGATATACAGATAGAAGGGGGTACAATGCATACTGTATGGAAATATCAGATAGGTGAGGGTACCGTGATAATGCCGTCCGTGATATGGTTGCGATGGTGATAGATAGCAACGCAAACACATTCGTTTCATTCACAAATTGGGGACAATGATCCAGTGATTGATTCATAAACATGGTGAATAACTCATATACTCTATTAAAAAAAATAAAAAATTAAATAGTCTAGTCATATCGCGCAATACCATTGAATGGTGGTTAAATCTATTCTCCTCCCTCTCACACAGACCTACATATCACACGACCACAAATATAGGGGGGGGGGGGTGAAAGAAAGAACACATAGAGATGGGGGGGGGGGCAGAAAGCCCTTCTTCCGCACAGTGTGGTGTTATTAATTATTCAAAGTTGTGTT
>JAUEKZ010002679.1:0-19291 GCA_031471865.1 Melibe leonina | reverse complement strand
TCTCTCTCTCTCTCTCTCTCTCTCTCTCTCTCTCTCTCACACACACACACACACACACACACACACACACACACAAATACACATTCCCTCCCTCCTCCTCCTCTCTTCCTCCCCCTTTTCCAACCCCTTCCCTTAGCCTTTTTCCAGTCGCATTTTATGTTTATTCTTTTTTTACCTTCTCATTCCATTTTTCTACTATAATATAATACTACGCAGACGCTTCCCTTCCCCTTTTGTCCCTACCTACAATATTACCCAACTACAGAATCCCCCTCCCTTTGCCACACCCACTTCCTATCATTGATTGAGGAGTTTACTCAATTTTTACATATTTCGAAATTCAACGGGTAATTACATAGACTCATTCTTTATCAAGTTTATTGTCATAACAGTCAAATTGTGACTTTTGGCAAAGTGACTCATTCATTCAACCCAAAGGTTTGCTTTCCGCGAATTTCCTTTCATCAATGTGTTATTTTAAGACCAAGTGACGTAGTGTATTGGGCATAATATCAGGGCGTGACTCGTCAAGCATGCTGAACTGTCGTATCTCAACATTAGAAACAGAGGTTGCTATTATTAGACAGAGAATACAGTTTTTATAACAATAATATAATGTGCACACCTGTTATCAACCTCTGACAACCGCAAGATTTTAAAAAGAAAAAAAAAGTAATGTCAAGTAAGGCGCTTTTGCTCTCAAGACATTTTGTCGGAGATATAACAACCATTGGTAGTCTAAACGCATGTGTGTCATGCCTCAGTAGTCTTAAGATCTATCGTGTCATGTCTCCTCACTTTCATGACACATGACACACGATAACAGTGTGTACTTCGACAACCTGACTGGAGGCACACACTGTCTCATTGTTCGTAGTAAATCAGTCAAAACTACGCAACACACTATAGAACATCCGCGTTCAACCAACAGCACAGTTTGGAATTTTGTGGGCACGCATAGTGCACATATGTGTAATAATCATAAGACACTGCTAGGTTTGTCTGCTATTCTCTTTGCAACCATTCTATTACCCGAAGGAGAGAGCAGGTGTTATTTGTAAACAAAAGATACAAGGTAAGTTCTGATTTTTATTCTTAAAAATGTCCACTTTCTAACCAACACACCTACTTGCCCGTCTGTCTGTCTAATGTTTAATACAATAATTGGTAACTATTGTATCTTTGTTGTTTGTTTGTTGAGAGTTTTAGAGCACTTGCAACTGCTATGGTCATATAAACGCCCATATTGTATCTTTCATTCGGCCTGTCAGTCCATCTTAGTGTCTTCATGGTAAATTGTCTATTCAATTACTTTTTGGACGCATTTTAGGTCACACAAAAGACAGAGCCATGTAGACAAATTAGCATGCTGCCACACATAGATGAACGGAATGCTCACTAGAATGTCTTTCACAGTCACAGTATATTATGATATACTGATACTGAGCCAAACTGTTCCTATAATGCAGAGCACCTGTCGAGATGACAGATAATATACCGATTTTTTCGTCTCCAGAGTAAGGAGATAAGGATTCGAACCCTTCAGTTCCGAAGTTAACGCTCTGCCTGTTGGGGAAACGACACCAGTATCTTTATTTCTATATGTGTTTATGTGGGTCAGTTGGTCGGTCAGGTTGTCTATTCAGATGTTTAAATGTCATTGACGGGCTGTGCCCATTGGTTATAATAACAACATTAATAATAATCCTAGCACATTTCTACAGCACCAATATCTCATGAAAACCACACGTAAGTTTACCTTTTTGTTTTTGCAATATATCAATATTTTTGTTTTGTTTTTCACCCCTAAAACACACACACACACACACGGACACACAGAGAGAGAGAGAGAGAGAGGGGGGAGAGAGAGAGAGGGAGAGGGAGAGAGTGTGTGTGTGTGTGTGTGTGTGTGTGTGAGAGAGAGAGAGAGCATATTGGTATGTAAAGTAGAACAAAGAAGCACCCCCACCTCTCGGGTCACTTAGACCCCCACCCATCTACGACATGCAATCGCATTGACAGTGGCTAGATAGATCCTACTTCATTTTTGTCAGATCTCACCTCCAGTTAAGATCTTACTACAGTGTACTTATTGAAATTAATAATTCCTTCCATCTTTAAATCTCAGAAGTCTCTGTAACACTAAACAATTCTCCTCTAAAGAAATGTATGAATAATGTTATGGTGTACATTAAAACTGTTCTGAACTGTAGTTCTTATCCCTTAACCTCGCGGTGTTGATATAAAAATACGATATCCCTATACGTGACACTTTGTCTACATAATGTGTAATCCTGCTGTTCACATAAAGATGGGGGTGTAATCGTAAAGTAAAGAACAAGCACTGAAAGTTAGCCAGGTTAGGAATAAAATAGTCAGTGCGGATACGAGACGGTGTCAAAGCCATAGAATTAAGAAAAATGGGGAGGTAGAAAATAGACCAGCGGAAGATTCGAACTCGGGACCTGCCACGGCATTGGCCGCAAACACAAGACACCACGTCTAACTTGGCTTTCCGCCATGTCGTTCAAGAATGGTGGGGTAGACAGCGTCATCTTCGTACCTATCCGTATGTCCAAGCCACTGCCTATTTGCCAGGACGTTTCATATACAGTAAATTAAACATCCTGGATCACAAGCGCTCTAAATACTTACATACTTATTTACTTCCGGTGCCATCTCATATCCTAGGTAAAGGTCCACTTAAAAATGATACGCCACTCTTATCTGTAGCACGCCTTTTGAATTTTGACTAGATACATTCAGCTGCAGAGTCCACTCATGCCTTTCTTCACAATCATCCATCCATGTTCTTGGTGGTCTACATTTTGCTCTCATGTCTTCAATTTTGCCCTCTAAATGTTTGAAATGTAAACTGTGCACCGATCCTCGACCTTACAGGGCATGCACAGACCCAATGAAGAAGAATATTTTACAGTAAAAAAAATACTGATCATTGCTGTGTGTTGGTTGGTTGGTTGTTTGTTGAACACACTTTTTAATTTAATTAGGTTACCTAAGGAAGGTATCTCGAGACAAGTTAACCCTTTCACTGCTAAAGACACCAACATTTTCAAAATTTGCCTGTTCCTATGCCAGATAAATCAGATTTCTGAAATCTGATTTATCTGGTATAAGAACACGTACAGTTTCAAAATTTTGCATATTTCAGTTGGGTCAGAATCAGACCTCGCTGTGAAAGGGTTAATTAACATGCTACCACCTCACAGAGTTTGACGGAGGGCTCAATCTGTCTCTCACTTAGTAACAATATAATGACTTCGGACCAACTAGAAAGTCTTCGTTATGTTCCCATAACATCGAGCGGCAGGCAAATCCCGACCTCCCGCTGACGCTCAACCAATTGAACCACAGTGCCAGTCTGATCATCGTTGTCTCAGTGTTGCCACCTGAGTATTGATTAATTGGTTGTTGCATGTTAAAACTCCCTAAAATATAGACTTAAAAGAGAGAAAAAAAGCTTGACCGAAACAATTTTTCGATATTCCGGATAGCCTTACCATGATGTTAGTGGTGGTTTATGTCTGACTGTTTTCTAACCCTTCTCATTCATCTATATTCATGGATTGATAAGAGGAATGGCAAATAGGCCGGTAAGGGAGAAGGACAATATCAGTTCCTTGTCCCTTTTACCGACATTGGCCACTATGTCTGTTATACCATAGGTCATTAGCGATACTCCCTTTTACTTGTTTTTATCATCTGCTTTTATTTTTACTCGGAGGGAAAAATGTGTTCGTGTGTGAGTGGGTGTTTGTTTGTGTGTGTGTGTGTGTGTGTGTGTGTGTGTGTGTGTTAGGGACAAGAGGGAGGGAGAGGGACAGAGATAGATAGATAAATAGAGAGAGAAAGAGAAAAAGAGAGAGCTACTGAGAACTCGTGAGTCTGAGAGAGAGAGAAAGAAAGAGAGAGAGAGAGAGAGAGGGACGGAGGAACAGAGAGAGAGAGGGAGTTTGTTTATTGAGAGTTTTAGGGCGAGAGAGAGAGAGGGAGGGAGAGAGAGAAGGATGGACGGAGGGAGAGAGAGAGGGAGGGACGGAGAGAGAAAGAAAGGAAGAAAGAGAGAGAGAGAGATAGAGGGAGAGAGAGAGAAAGTGCCTGCTCTTATAACTTATAGGGGGGGGGGGAAGTTATTCTCTGTGTTCATTGACCAAAACGGGTTTGACAGGAATGTAGGTTTTCCCTCCACGCACGACAGCACACGACATGATGGAACACTCAGCAGACAGATTTCAGACTTTATTTTGAGCCGCCAACATACCTACACACTGCACCTGAGATCGCTTTTGTAGATATTTGCCTGACTAGTTACACACTACACACTGACAAGGTTCACAGAGAGGATGGAACACATAAAGAAAACTACACTTTAGGGTTGTATAGACATCACAGTCTTGTGCTGGCATCCAGGCAATGGGTGCTGTGGCAGGTGCCAGGTCCGAGCCCTCCTCAGTTTACTTTTCCACTTCCCAATTTTTCTGCTTTAATAATAAGCTTTTCCTTTTTACTTAGTACTTCACTCATTTACTTCTGATTTACATATATTATTAAGGTATTGGCTTATTTCTAAGGGATTTAGTAAATTCTCCCAAAAGTATAATTATTCATGACGGCGCTGTATTCAAGGAGGGGATGTGTTTTCAGCCCTGAGGAAAGATAGATCCATCGATCTCCATAGCAATTGTTTTGAGAAGTAGGTAAAGGTTTTCATCTAAAACTGCGCGAGTTTTGTAAAAACCGTTGGGATACTTAATAAGATTTTGTGGATATATGACGAATATTTTGCCCTTACTTTTTGGAAACCCCTTAGTAAGTTAAGTCAAACGCTATGAGATATCATGAAAATATTGTCTAAAGGCAAAATGGATTGTGGAGGCACGGTGACAACATAGTGGCACTTCGGTTTTTCCTTGGGCAAGGAAATTTACTTCAACTGCTTCACCCCAGCCAGGTGTAAAATGGGTACCAATCCACAATTTTGGTCTGGGGAAAGTAATCTGCGA
Organism: Melibe leonina; assembly: GCA_031471865.1. Lineage (NCBI taxonomy): Eukaryota > Metazoa > Mollusca > Gastropoda > Nudibranchia > Dendronotidae > Melibe > Melibe leonina. The sequence continues at coordinate 14,267 of JAUEKZ010002679.1, read as the reverse complement.
TAGACCAGCGTCCTATACACAGGATGGCAACCATTGTAATTTGTCCGCTTCACGCTACAGAAACTGGGATAAGCTCCGGCTCCATTGGCCATTAGTCTCTAAGGACTTACATGGTACTTCGATGGATATTGACATTGTAAGAAGGTATCGTAAAACCTGTGATAGACGACAGGGAGTCGAGAAACGGAGAAAGCTGTGGGTGATTGAATGGAGCGATGGGATCGAGTGACAGCAGAACGACTTGTCGTCGCCGCAGGACATTATCATACTGGTGATGACGCAGCACCAATGCACCGCCGTGGTAGAGGAAAGAGGACAGGGCCATTGTAAAACCGATACATGGTTGCATGTTACCTGTAAAACGCTCTGAAAAAACAAACAAACATCAAACAACACTTTATATATTAGGTTATATCAAAGTTCTTTTGACAAGTTAATGTGCTACCGCGACAAAGAGATGAAAAGAGGGCACACTATAGTTTATCACCCATGTGTAGTATATTGACACCGGGCCAAACGGTTTTAGCTCTGTTCACTGTTCATATAATGCCCGAGCACTTAGCAAAACAACTGATAAATACGCGGCAGGGGATCCAACCCTCAATCTGGCAAGCTTTGCTTGTCTAGAGAGCTCCGCGTATGGTATGACATAAGATATAGATTTAAAAGGACATTAAAAAGAGAACGACCGAAATACAGGTGCTGCATAAAACCACTACCTTTACACCACCACCACCACCACCGTCACCTTCTCTACTATCGCAGCCACATCAATCAAAACTTAGATCCCCAATCTGCCGGGCGCCGTTATTTTCAGTACGGATGTTATTTCCCATCAAGTCAACTATCTAGAGAGATAAAAGCTTCAAGATTTGACTGCGTGTTTATCAGATCGATAAGGTTTAATTAAACTGACAGACACGATACCATGCCAAATTACTTAATACCTGGTTCATCTGGTATAAGAACATGTGCATTTTGAATTTTTTCCATATTTCAAATATGTTTGAATATGACCCCGCTTTGGAATGGTTGAGATTGTAGCCTACACTAGAAATTATTTAAAGAAATAAATAAGCTGATAGAACTGTCCTTGACTAGGCGATGCACAGGTTGAGGCTCTGATGATTTGCACTGATAAGGTATCAGTTTATCACAATGGTACGGTAACCTTTTCTAAGAAACTGCTCTCAAATTCAAGTAAAGGGCATTGGCACTGGGCAGAAACCCCCAGGCCTACGTACTTTCCCTTAATACTATATATTCTAATTGTTTAATTAAACGGTCACTCGTTTTATGTTTCTACTGTCTTAGTTGTTATTATGACCGTTATTGTTCTGTATACTGTCTTTTTTTGTTATCATTATTAATATTGCTATGGATACTGTCATTGTTGTTATTATCATTATTGTTGCTCTGAAGACATTCATGTTGTTGTTATTATCATCATCGTTATAATTTCTATGGACACTGTCTTTTTATCAATATTGCTATTGCTATGGCGACTGTCATTGTTGTTGTTATTGCTCTGGATATATTTTCATTGTTGTTGTTATTATCATTAGAATTGTTGCTCAGGATGCTGTCTTTGTTACTGTTGCTGATGCAATTGATGTTTTTAACTCTCCTAGATAAACGGAGCACACTTTTGTTAATCAAAGGCGATAGAAAATAATGCGTCTTTCTCTTCCTGACTCATAAAGTGTAAAGCGTGATTTTGGTTGATGGTTATTGTTGAGAGTATTTTGGGTTTTCCATCTGTACCTAATGAGAATTTTTTGTTTGTTTACATCAAATGTATTTTGGTTTACATAAATCTGAAAGATTTTCTCTCTTTGGTGTGTGTTGTGAGAATTTCTGGTTGTGAAGGTGTACCATGCAGCAATATACTGTGCTTTTTTTCCTGTGAAAAATGTTCTCTCTCTATTTTGTTCTCTCTCTCTCTCTCTCTCTCTATCACGTTCTGTATTGTTCTCTCTCTTTTTCTCTCGCACTCATATATTATTATTTTCCAAGCATCCACATCAACGTTCCTAAATGCATTATAACGCAGTTTCAGCGTTGCTTACTGACTATCTAAATATTTACATTGGTATCAATATTCATTCACTGTTCTCAGCAGAATTCAAGTTGGTAACTGTCTCGGACTTAGCCGTAACCATGGATACTCATTCAACCGGTGGGGTGAACGATTTGGCTTCCCTGTCCAAACTGGACGAAAAGATCTTGCTGGAGGAGATTCAAGCGCGCTACAACCAAGACAAAATCTATGTAAATTGACATCAATGAACACATTCAACCCTGTTTTTTTAATGATGATAATAATAACGATAGTATTTACAAAATAATAATAGTAATAATAATAACAGTAATAATGATAGCAGTTTTCACAATAGTAGGCCTAATAATAATAATAATTGTTATTATCATTGCTATAATCATTATAATTATTATTTTTATTATTGTTATTGTTATCATTACTATTATGAATTATAATTAGTACGTATACTACTATTTTCAGTATTATTACGCCTAATATTATTTTTTTAAGATCACTTACTCCTGCAAATCTTTTCTTTTTTGGATAAAGGAGATTGAAAGAAATTTCTTAGGGCTGGAAGTAAGAGAAGAAGAAAAAAACCGATGAGAATGTGGGGGGAGGGGAGGGGGGGGGGGAGAGGATGAGGAGGAGGAGGAGGAGAAGAAGTAGGAAGAGGATTAAGGGCAGGGGGGAAATTAAGGAGGCGGAAGACAAGGACGATATAGAACAGGAAAAGAAGAATTAGGAGAGGAATGGAGGGAGAGGGGGAGAAGGATGGTATTATGAAAGGATAAGAGAGTCTGGTAAAATTTGATGACACTTATCTGCACTGTTTTGTTTTCAAAACGGCAAATAAAGTTATGTAAATAACTTTTGAAAATAGGATAAAATGGTTTAAAAATGTGTTTTAAGTTTTTTGGAAAATTTGTTTTATGAGAATACAGGTTTGACGAGATGTCATTAAAATTTTTGCTTGATATTCAATTTTGTGTCAGACAAAACCAGATACAACATGGAGTAGAGCATTTCAAATTTGTAGGTCTAATTTAGGCCTATTGTCTTTTTACATGAAGCTATATCTAGTATAATTAGTTTATTTGTATTTTGCTTTTGTCTTTTTCCTTCAGACTTATGTGGGGGATATTCTTATAGCTATGAATCCTTTCAAAGACATTGGAGTATACACCAAAGAGGTAACTACATGGTCAATTCATAGAACATTGTGGCGTGTTGGACTATTCATTTGTGTATCTGCCTATTTGTCTGTTTGTCTACCCATGGGTTTTTCTGTTTAGTTTTATCTTTGACTCTGTGTGTCTTTCTTTTCGGCATGTATCCTCCACTGCAGCGTCTTACTTACATCTGCGATGTTTAAAATAAGGTTCCTGTAAAAAGTATGGTTTGTTTTTCTGAATTTTATGCTTTTCAATGTCTCTTTTTATATTAATGAGCCTGGCTGGCTGTCTATATTTTATGTCTCTGTGTCTGTGTCTTGTTTTCAGTCTTTCTCTTGCACATTGTATGTTATGTATGAAAGAAATTTGCTTTACATGTTTTTTGTTCCTTCCTCTATTTCCTAAGAACCTTTCATCTTCTCTTTTCACGACTATGATTGAAATGATTTTACTTGTAGTTTTACAGACATTTTCTTTTCTTAGTAGTCCTCATGTCCCATTTTGCTTTAATATACATAGAATAAAGTTAAAAAAAATGTAAGTTAACAACTTATCAAGATTTGAACCGATAATTAATGTTTTAATAAGATAGAGAAATCTATTAATATCTCTTTTTATAATTTAGTTTGCTAACAGGTACCAGAACACAAAAAGAAGTGCCCACCCTCCCCACATCTTTGCTGTCGCTGACGCAACTTACCAAGCTTTGTTGGGACTCGGAGGAAGGGCTCCTTGCAACCAGTGTGTGCTTATAAGGTGAGAGGGAAAACGAATATTATAGCAATTCCTTTCCTTTTTAGAGCAAGAAAAAATTATGTGTCTTATTTGTTGAAGAAAGTAGACTTGATAATGCATCCACTGATATAGCATTGGTACAAAATTTATTTTGAATTTTAAGTCATAAAATTCTACAATTCTTTCACTTTCAGAACTTAAAAAAAGTGTATGTCGTCTTTGACAATCACTTCTCCAATAACAAATAATATGTGTGATTATCTTGTATCTTTGTTAAAGGTTTTTATGTTGGTGAAGAAGAGTTTGAATTATTTTTAAAAATAATATTTTTCTCCCTCCTCTTAATTAAAAGTGGTGAGAGTGGAGCTGGAAAAACAGAGAGTACTAAACTTATCATCAAGCAACTCGTAGAACTGTGCAATGGGAACACCCAGTTGGAGCAGCAAATTTTAAAGGTAACAGATTATTTGACAATAAATGACTTTGCCAAGTGGAGAGTTTCCTTTATGTGGTGATAAGTTTCACATTTGTAACAGTTTTTGATTTTTATGCTCTGGATTATGATACTGATACACACAAATGAGCAAAATTCCTGCATTACTTTACTAGTTCTTAACATAAAACTTGAAACACATAATGAGTGAGGAACAGAAAGGAAAATATTTGTTCCCAACCAAGGAATAGGTGACAAGAAAAGCTGATATCAACATTTAAAGCGTAAGGCTAATGTTGCAGAGGAACTCGAATAGAAAAAAATGTGAATTAAAGATCAGAATTATGATAATATGCCGGATGCTGCATCCTATAATCTTAAGTTTATCAGAGAAATAGTAGCCTACAAAAGCCATCTCCAAACAACATGCTTGAATATTCAGGATGTCATTGATTTTCTTCATATTAATATTTAAAAAAATGTAATACTATACCCCTATTATCAGTTGCATAAGTTTCATTATTCAAACATAGCACCCATGTCAAAAACAGCCTATAGAACAAATATAATTTTCAAAAACTTCAGCCCAAATAAGGAAATGCAGACCACAGGCTCAATGAGTGTAAATAGAGCTCCCCTTTGTTGTACTTGTTTGTGCTCAATGAACCGGAATAATCACTTCTAATTATCATTGTCATTATTTAGCAAAAATTTTTTGTCACTTCCCATTTCAAGACTGTTTATTGGTAAATAAACGGAGAGCCTATTATGTCTTTACTGAAAATAAATGAAAAGAAATACCAACTTTTTAATGATGGTTTAGCACTTGGAAATTGATATAATTGACAGATTTTTAAGAAATAAATGTTTTGAAAAGTACCAGCATCAGTGGCCTTCATCCCTGTCTGTTAAAGAGGTTGCTAAGGAGATTTCAGTTCTATTTTCCATCATGTTCAACAAATGGATATGATCAGGTCTTTTTCCAGATGACAGAAGTAACATTTATTTTCAATGGTGAATATAATCAGAAGGTCTATTTTATTTTCAGGTTAATCCTCTTTTGGAAGCTTTTGGAAATGCACAGACAAATCTAAATGACAATTCAAGTAGATTTGGAAAATACATCCAACTCAAATTCAATGCAGGCAAAGGTAAAGTACTTATAGTGTTGAAAAATGAATAAGTCATAAGGAAAGATTTTGTTATGCTTGTATTGATTTCTTTTGACGATCTGTATGTAACCTTTTCTAATGTAAGAAACATTCAGAGGATTCTGAAAAAAGAATATAAATAGTTTCTACCTTTTGGTATTATTTGTATCCCATCTCCATTCGCTTGTAGTCAAGGATAAGTGAAGCAATGTAAATTACTCATGAAATCTAATATCTTGTTGAAATTCCATTACCAAGAACTTTCTTTTCCTTAGTGGTTGGAGCCAAAATATCTGAATATCTGCTGGAAAAATCTAGGGTTGTGCGTCAAAACCCTGGAGAGGAGAACTTTCATATCTTTTACTACCTATATGCTGCTCACAGAGATGGAAAATTTGGTCTTGGCAATCCATCAGATTATAGGTTTGTTGCTTAGATATTGTCCATAAAAAAAAGATCAGGCAAAATAACTTTTTACTAATTGAAGAGTAATGAATCTTAAAAGGATGTGGAGGAAGATGATTTGAAGTAAGAAAAAATGAACAAAAAATGACAAAGAATTGAGGCTCATGTAAAAAAAAAAGTATAAAAAATAGATTGCTATTACTTTATTTTAGTCCCTGTACCATAAGAAAAAGGATGATAAAAAAAATGAATGACAAGAAGTTGATTTTTTAGTAGTAGAACTATCAGAAGTATTTCTTTCATTCCCTTTCATAGCGGGATATGATTCTAAACCAACTGAAAAATGCAAAATCTTGAAAATGTTTGTGTTTTTATACCGGATATACCTGGCTTTTGGCATATGTCAGTTCACTGAAATCTGATTTATCTGGTCTAAGAACAAGTAAATATTGAAGATTTTGATGTCATTAGCATTGAAAAGGTTAAGCATTGGTACAGGGAGTGTTGTAAGTTGTAAGAGGTACCTGTACTGACTGTATTCATTTGTTATTTTTTTAGTGTCTAGTTTTAGAAGAAACAGTTGTGCCTGAAAGACCTAGAGGAAAGAATACAATTTGAATATTGTATATTTTGATCGAAACTGAATGCTTTTTCTTCTTTCATACAAGATATATTTCAAATGGTGCAAAAAATTTCAACAAAAAAATGGGATCACTCTTTGAAGACTATGAGGACTTGGTTAATGCCATGGATATGGTAGGATTCACCGATGAGGTAAGTCAGACTTTTTAAAAATTGTGTAACTCAAACTTTGTCAAAATACACAGAGAGCAATGTATTCAGTGTCTAAAAATATTATTTGAATGTAAAATAAAAATGAGATTGCAATTTTTCGTTTCAAATTTTGCATTAAGTTACTTTATTCCTGTCATAATGAATAAAATCAAAATATTGAACATTTTTATGCACAGAAATCAATGCATTGTATCTCTTGAAATATTTTTTGTTGAAGTCAAAGGAATAGTTCACAGTAACTATAAGTATTAAGTGAATACTTTCTGGTCATTTTGATACTGGTTATTGGAGATACAAAGAATTTCTCTTCACAGGAACAACAAGACTTGTTTGCAATCGTGGCTAGTGTACTTCATCTAGGTAATGTGAGCTTCCAAACTAATGATGATGACAGTGTCAGTGTCACTGACAGCAACGGACCTGTAAAGACAGCTTCGGTAAGAATTCAAATTCAAATAGTCTAAACAAACTTCAATTTAAGTGACTTTTGTATGGAATAACATTTTTTGTAAATATATGTTTTTTCTAAACAAATCTGTTATAGAATGTAAATGTAGGGTAGCCATGATAGGTATATCTCTACAAAATTTGAAGCATTTTGTAAACAATATTGTTTATTTTTTTCATATTAAAATCATAACTGTTTGAAATATTCCTCAAGCATGATGCACTAACGGCACCAATGCTAACAAGCAGGTTAGTTTAGATATCGTGCTATCTACTTGCAACAGTTGTTTCCTTGATGTCTCAAACATTGTCTGTACCTAATTATTGATTAATTTGTCTATTGGAACAAACTTTCTCCAACTTGATTCTTCTCTGTTCCCATTCACATTACTCTTTAATTGAATACCCATCTCAGTAAAGCTATTAAATAAACCAGATATGGATCAAGTTTTCAGATGGCTGGAACAGTCACGCCAAATTCTGTTTCACATTTTACTCACCAGAGATACCAAAATAGTTTTGCCAAACAATAATCATGATCGAATGTGCTCTCTGTAGTGTTTTCTACCATTTTTTTTCTTTGCTTGAAAGAACATGTTGTTATTGCTGCCCTTATGGCTACATGCTTATTTGAAACACTATCAATCAGTAATGATATCAAAACTGAATAATCGTTGAAAAGATGTTTATCAAATTTTACAATAAAATGCTTCATTATAAAATATTGCAAATTTTGCTGATAGCTGTTATGATTGCTCAACAATTATTGTTTATTTTTAGCGCAAACTTAAATAACACCATTTACAATGTTCAATCAAAAAGAAATCACGCACATTAGATATGGATTGATGTATCACAAATAAAAATTTAAAATAGTTTTTATTCATGTCCATGTCCTCTTATTTGATCTATGAAGACTCATCTTGGTATTGACGTCTCCGAAGTTGAAGCTTGTTTGACTTGTATGGTGACAGTCACTAAAGGGGAATATTTGAAGAGAAACTACACCTCACAGCAAGCTGAAGGTAAAACGGTTTGATGAAAAGTGTTTTAAAATAATATCTTATTAGCATCTTTTTATTTTCTCTCAGCATATAATTACTTCTTTTTAGGATACAATATTAGAAAAAATAGATATACTGTACAGGCAATACTATTCAAGATTTTCAGCATGAGAAGGATGATATATTCTTGTCTGTTATAAAACACCTTTACTTATACGACATTTAGCTAAGATGAGATTCTCACAAGTCTTTGACTTTTCATTTTCATAAACATCAACTGCGAAGAAAAATATTATCCCTCTACAAGGCTATTTTGATTTATGAAGCCATCTTATCTTTGGTTCCAGATTTGATGGCATGGAAATGCCATGTGTGTTTTTGCCTATCTTAGATCAATATGATGTTTTTCACTCTTAAGAAAATAGATAGTTTCTCTACACCACTGCATGTTCATTGGAAAAATGTATGACATCTTCTCATCAATGACTACAATGTTTATTTTGTGACAGATGCTCGAGACGCCATGTCCAAAGCTCTCTATGGTCGTCTGTTTGGCTGGATTGTCAACAAGATCAATTGTCTCCTTGCCCCCGAAATTGAAAATAAAGATGTGGAACTGTCTGAAATAGGTAACTATTGCAACAGGATTGTCAAATTTTCCTCTTCCCTTTCTACAAGTGCAACAAGAATGTACAGAAATTTGAATCCTCTGATCCTAAATAATATTTTTTAATTATGAGATTATCGGATTATTGGTTGAATAATAATAACTTTGGAAAATGATTGATCAAATGTTATGTTGGACAGGTATCCTGGACATCTTTGGATTTGAGGATTTCAGTAAAAATGGAGGGAAAAATAGCTTTGAGCAATCATGCATCAATCTGGCAAATGAACAATTACAGTTCTTCTTCAACCAACACATTTTCAAGATGGAACAGGAGGAATATCGAAGAGAAGGAATCGACTGGAAGGAAATCAATTTTGTTGACAACAAACCATTGCTGGTATGATAGAAATTTCTTAAACCTCCTTTTTTCAAGATGCCATGAAATATGTGCTATTAAAAGCATAATTCTGGGCATATGGCAGAAAGTATGATTTCGTAAAAATGCTAATGGTTGAGCAATAAATGTTAAATGATAATAGCTATCATGGCAGTACTCAATATTTCATTGTATGTTTTGTTACCATGTTATACCTAAGAGAGGTTTTGTAAACAGTGGATTATCTTTTGATATAATGTATATATATTTTCTACACCAATTTCCTTAGAGGAAAAATAATACCGAATCGGAAAGAGAGTAAAAGGAAGAAATAATCTATTTAAAATTGTTCTCTTTTTTTAAACAATTTTTCTCCTAATTTTCTTTTTACAGGACATGTTCCTTGGAAAACCTATTGGTATCTTATCTTTACTTGATGAAGAAAGTCTTTTTCCAAAGGTGAGATCTTTGATTTTTTAAAATCTATTTAAACGATCTGACAATTTAATTCTAAAAACAAAATGGCAACCATGTTAACTGCACTCTAGCAAAATTCATGGTTTGCATTTTATTCATAATTATGCTAATTTGAAAGTAGTTATAATGATATGGAGGCAGGTTGCCTAAATGGTAGCGACGAAGCACAGAACCCGGGGGGCACCAGGTTTGATTCCTACCAGTGGCTCTTCAGTTTATCCTTAGGCATGGAAGTTTTCTCCAATTGCCTCTCGCCACCTAGGTGTAAAATAGGTACCCATCCACAATTTGGGTTGGGGAAAATAATCTGTGAGAGACCAGTGTCCTATCCAGAGGGTGACAACCATTGTCATTTGTTGGCTTCATGCTACAGATACCGAGATCAGCTATGGCTCTTTGGGCCATTAGGCTTTGAAGGACTTACTTTTACTTTTATGATGATACAGGGTAGGTTTAAAAAAAGTGAGAACAGTAAGATTAAATGAGAAACATAATTGAATTACTGAATAGTTTTATGTATATTTTCCTTCAGGGAAGTGATCAATCGTATGTGGAAAAGTTGACAAAGGCAATGAGCAAAAATGAGCATTTTGTGAAATCACAACAAACAAACAAGGCTGTATTTACCATCAAACATTATGCTGGAAAGGTATGTATGGATTGAAGCTTTTTGGTATGTGTTCATATTTGCCTTATCAGGGATGAATAAAGAAATTTTGAACTTTTGAGGTATGAACTTGAATTTTGTTGTATGTAATTTTTTTTCACTTGTGATTGAAAACAGTTCTATAATGTCTGATTTATAGAGAAATAATTTTAGAAATCGGTAGAATTGAAAAAGAAGTACTACTAAAACAGTAGATCTTAAAAAGAAATAATACTATGAAAAAATAAATATTGTTTTTATATGTAGGTAACATATGATGTTACTAAATGGCTGGAAAAGAACAGGGATACATTACCTCCAGGCATCACTGAAATCCTGCAGTCAAGTCAAAACCACTTGTGTAAATTGATATTTAAAGGTAAGATAAACTACTATATTCATATTTAGAGATATTGTTATTAAGTTATTCATTTCGCGCCTCATGAATCAAAAGAGATTTTTAAAGGCTGGTGGCTGCCTGGGCTCATACTCATTAAAAAAAACCCATTCTAGTCTTAAATCAGATACTTATATGGTAACATGCTAATGAACAGAGGAATGCATGTACATTAAAAAAGAATTCGTTTGTATTGCTTCATTTGTATTTTTATTCGTCATGAAAGCTAATGGGTATGGAGAACAAGGATATTAAATCCTAGTTGTTGCTATTTTTTTAAAGGGCAAATCACAAGAACTGGAAGCCTGGCTCTTCAAGGAAGGAAATCAACAGGAAGAAGAAGTAAATTGGTAAGAATTAACACAATGTTGTTTTGAATTTTCTGCTCATTGTGCTGGAAAGGCTTTGTTTATTTCATATTTGTTAATTTAAAAAAATGAAAACGATGTTTTACTGTATCAATTTGGAAATCATCTTAGTAGTTTAATCTGTATTTTTTTGGTTTTATTTTTAATAGTGGACAGATGAGTATCATTTAACATATTATTTCCAAACATTGCAATTTTTCCAATTGCTGTTGCTTGCATGTATAAAAAAAATCTCCTACTTAATTATCAGCAGAGATTTATATCAAATCTTATCAAAGATTGCGGAGAAGTGATATTTAACTCTAATAATCTTTCTTTTTTAATCTCCAAATAAAGGCACAACCACCAGTTTTAGGGGAGGCTGCCAAAAGGAAAATGACTGTTGGGGGACAGTTTAAGGTAAATATTTTCTGATCTTAACTTAAACTACACCTCATATAAACTTTTGCTCGAAAATATGTCCGGAGTATCAATATGTGTATACTTTCTTCTTCATCTCTAATCTTTATGTATTGGGATAACTCTTTCTTAAATACAGATTTAATATATGAGTAAACTATCAAATAAAGTCCAAGAAAGTTAACTCTAAAAGTTGGATACACCAATCTCAAATCAAGACTTTTCATAATGTAAAATGTGGGTGCATTCCTGGTAATGTGCACAGCATGGATGGATGTCTTTCATAAGTACTTTTCCACAATTACATGATACTCTTCATGTCAACAGCATGGATGGATGTCTTTCATAAGTACTTTTCCACAATTACATGATACTCTTCATGTCAACAGCATGGATGGATGTCTTTCATAAGTACTTTTCCACAATTACATGATACTTTTCATGTCAACAGCATGGATGGATGTCTTTCATAAGTACTTTTCCACAATTACATGATACTCTTCAGTGATATTGAAGTAACATCTTATCATGAAAACATTCTCCTGCCAGACTTCTTTGAATATCCTAATGGAGAGAATGACTTCCAGCACACCTGTCTTCGTCCGTTGCCTGAAACCCAATCATGAGAAGAAATCAGGGCAAATGGATAAACAATATGTATTAGCACAGGTATGCATTTTTACACATCTTTTTTAATACAGTAGAACACACTTAAAGTTAAACCAAACACGCTTAAACCAAAAATTGAAAAAGGACAAAATGTTCCTGTTTTTTCCTCTTTGTCTTTGTTCTAATGGTAAACCAAAAGGAATTTCACCCCAACATGGCTGAACCAAACACCTTAATTTCAAAGAATGCACTAACGAGATTTGAAGTTATATAATGTTAATGGTTGTTACCTTTCCCCACTCCATTTACTCAACACACTCACAGTCCAGTCTAGTCATAGTGACCACTTGGACATTAGTTAATTTGGGTATGCAGTGTAAGAGTAATGAATTGCATTGATTGCCCTCGGTACATGCGCAGCTTTGCATGACCTTGGGAGTGACAGTGAGAGCATGGGGTACTTTGAGTAAATGAGTGTGTGCATGTGTTTGTGTGTGTGTGAGAGAGAGAGAGAGAGAGAGAAAGAGAGAGAGGGAGAGAGTGGAAGAGAGAGAGAGAGAGAGATAGAGAGAAAGATGGGTGGGGCGGATGTTAGTTAGGTGAGATGAGTCAACTGAGGACGCTGCTGCACTTCCCTTATAAAATGGATAAACCAAAATGTGTTTAAACCAAAATTATTTCGCAGTGCTAGACCTTTTAGTTTAATCATATTCTTGTGTATTTCATTAGTTAAAAAAATATAGAGAGGTGTTAAACAATAACATGTAGCTCCTTATAGTGGAAATATTTATTGGTCACATCTCATTCTCCAATTTTGTTCTTGTTACATCTACCATTTCCTCCTTTTCATAGCTTCTATATACAGGAATGCTGGAGACAATTGAGATACGGAGAAAAGGATTTGCTGTTCGACCCTCATTCCCAGAATTTGTTGACAAGTATGGTAACCTTTTCAATGCTAAGATAATTTTTCAAACTACTCACCAGATACATCAAAACCTTGTAGATTTGCCTGCTCTTTAACCAGATAAATCAGATTTCAGTGAACTTATATATGCCAAAAGCCTGAATTTCTGGGCAGAAGTTAAAGATCATATTGAAAACACAATGGCAAATTTGTAAGGAATCAAAATTTGAAATTGATGATGCATTACAGAACTTTCCGCCGACAAAGCCTGTTCCAGTGAGCAGTATTTGAAACAGATGCTTCTTGTTCCTCTCTACAGGTACAGCATCTTAGTGGATTTGAAGATGGCTGGAACAAAAGAGAATTGTACAAAAATTTTACAATCATCCAGACTAAAAGGCTGGCATATTGGGTGAGAAAATGATGATGATGCTATAGACATTAATTTCATTTACATAGGAAAAGTTTGTCAAAATATTTTAATGAAGACAGTCTTTCAGCTCTTTGTTGTCATGTGAATAGAGACTTTCAGTTAAAATTTTGCAACTTTTCTCTATCAAATTTGATAAGCAGCGAATTTCTTTTCCTAGGTAAATTTTTTGATACATTCTTTGCTTAAAGGTTGAACAAAACTATTACCTTGCATGTTTGATCCACAAATAATTCACTGTTAGTATCAATGAAGTAATTATCTTATTATTGAATCATTTCTCCTGCTGTATTGAGAAATGTGATAAAAGCTACTTAATTAGCCGTAAAATTTTGATTGTTGTTCAAGTTATTTTCATTTGTTTTCTATTTTCCTTCTCTTTCCAGAAAAACTAAAGTTTTCCTGAAATATTCCCACATAGAACAACTCACAGATCTATTGGAAGCTATGGGAAAATCTGCTGTTCATCTTCAAAAAGGTTTGTGTTTGGCCAATCTTAACGGAAAGAAAACAAAAACAACATCCAACACAAAAACCCTATAAAAATGAAAACAAAAAACAAAACAAAAGAAAACTTTCCCTCAGGGGCACATGCAATTCTTGATAAGACTCAATTGGACATCGCTCTGTAGAAATACTTTTATTTTAATGTATTGTTTTTGAACTAAAGAACTGAGCTATGATGTTACATCTAGTTCTATCTAGGGTACCACAAAATATAAGAGACCAAGATAAGCTGAATAGTAGTAATAGTAATAGTAATAATTAATTTATATAGCGCACAAAATCCACAAAGTGCTCTAAGGCGCTCTACAACATGTAACACAATAATATACAATGTACAAGGTAATATTGTAGTAAA
>JAUEKZ010002568.1:14212-19298 GCA_031471865.1 Melibe leonina | reverse complement strand
CCACATACCTAGACATAATTTCTTCCCACATACCTAGACATAATTTCTTCCCACATACCTAGACATAATTTCTTCCCACATACCTAGACATCATTTCATCCCACATACCTAGACATCATTTCATCCCACATACCTAGACATAATTTCTTCCCACATACCTAGACATAATTTCTTCCCACAATTGTATTAATTAATTTTCTTTTTTTCTCTCAAAAAAAGTTTTATACGTTGGTTTATGCTGAAGGCCAGCAATCAAGTCTAGACATGTCCGATGGATCTTAACCCTTTCAATGCTAAGGTTATTTCTCAAGTTGCTGACTAGAAATCAAATTCATCAAAATTTACCTGTTAGCATTCCAAATTAATAAGATTTCAGTGAACTTACATTATGCTAGAAAACTGAATTTCCGGCTTTTGGCATAGAAATCTGATTTTTTTGGCTGAAGATCATGCACATTTTGAGGATGTTGGTGTCATTAGCATTGGAATGGTTAAAGGTGACAAGAGCTTTCAGAATGTGATGGCGTAGTGAATACTGTAGGCTGTGATGGTTGATAGAGTAGAGATTTGCCAGCAATTAAGCACTGTAACTGATTGGGAGGCAAATGCCATTATGTGTGTGTGTGTATGTATGTGCGTGTATGTTTGTGTGTGTGTATATGTGTGTGTACGTGTGTGTTTGTGTATGTGTGCGTGTGTGTGAGTGTGCGTGTGTGTGTCGGTGTGTGTATGTGTCTGTGTCTGTGTGTGTGTGTCTGTGTGTCTGTGTGTTGATTGGCGGGCGTATCGATCTTTGTGTCATCTTTGGTTTGGCCGTGGGATAAGAAAAAACACAGAGACGGAAATAAAGGCGGAAAATAGAAACAGATTGGCAAACATCAAACATACTTCGTTTTTTTCTTCTTTTTCTTTTTCTTCTTCTTCTTTTTCTTCTTTTTCTTCTTCTTCTTCTTCTTCTTCTTTTTCTTCTTTTTCTTCTTTTCCTACTTTTCTTCTTCTTATTATTCCTCTTTTCGTTTCCTCCTCCTTCTCCTCCGTTTCCTTCTTCTCCCTGTCCTTCTCTTCCTTCTCTACTCCACTTTGTTTTCTCTATGATATGAAATTCGACTCAGTTAACATGTGCACACAGCAGTATTAGAGCAAAGTAACTATTTATTCGTCACTAGAGCTAAATTCAAGGAGCTAAAATTATAATTTTGTGTTTGAAAAGTAGTTTAGACAAACTAAATAGATGAGCTCTTAAAAAAAACAACATATAATTTTGTTTTAGTGATGTGCAAAAATGACGTCATATAACCTGTAATCTCCTGCAATCAAAGATTATTCCGCAGTCCCGTCCCCCCCCCCGCCCCACCACACACACTGTACCACCTCCGCGCCACCCTGCTCATGTCTTCAAGAGTTATCTATTCATTCATACAATTACATACAAATATAAACACTTATTTCAGGACATCTGATCTCAAAACGCCTCTAAACTAAATGCGATTGTTGACCTACTATCCCTGGCATTCGCATGGGACGAAAAACAATGCTGTTGATTGAAGAGATTGTTTATTAATGATTGTGCAAAAAACAAACAAACAGCTACACGTCATCTTACTACGCCCTGGTTTGGTTTCGAAATCCAGGAACATGAAGAAATTTTGTTAGATCCAAGAATATATCCGAAGAAAACACAGAGTACACAAGAATAATGAAAAAATCTTCTGATGAAGGCCTATGGCCGAAACGTTGTTGGTCTTCAGTTATTAGTCTTTGTTACCTCAACTGGCCTTTTGGCTACTCTTTCTGTCATACAATATTGTAAACATCACTGGTGTTGTTTTTTTTCTCGTTCTACGTAACTGCGATTTGTGAACCATTCAATCCACAAGTCTATCCATTCTATCTTCACAAGTTGGTATCGCTACTTATTACAACAATTACTTACGTTTTCGGGCCGCAAAGATACCTCGTGCAGTAAATAGTAGTTTGGACCAACACCTTTCTAATGACGGATCAATTATGGATTGATACAACTTTACGACGGTGTTGCCGTACTAGACTTTCCACTGTGTAATTTCTATTCAATACCATCATCATAAACCAGCCATAAAACTCGCGGAGCTGGGCGTGATGAGAACTGGTGGGAACTCGCCATACGAAACACAACACCTAATAAACCAGGCCCTCATGTCTCCCCCGTGTGGGTGGTCTTTTAACCCTTTCACTGCTAAGGACTTTAAAATCTTCAAGATTTGCCCGTTCTTATACCAGATAAATCAGATTTCAGTGAACTGACATATGCTAAAAGCCTAAAATTCAAAATTTTTGCATATGTCAGCTCACAAAAATTTGATTTATCTGGCATAAGAACACGTACATTTTCAAAATTTTGTCTAAATCAGTTGGGTTAGAATCAGACCTCGCTATGAAAGGGTTAAGGCTTAGGCTGAACACTGAACGTATTCACCACGTCTGATGATACAATTTCACTCTGTTTCTTTGAAAACGGACTGAGTTGCTGTTTCTGT
Source organism: Melibe leonina (assembly GCA_031471865.1). Classification (NCBI taxonomy): domain Eukaryota; kingdom Metazoa; phylum Mollusca; class Gastropoda; order Nudibranchia; family Dendronotidae; genus Melibe; species Melibe leonina. Next base: position 16,782 of record JAUEKZ010002568.1, on the reverse strand, counting down.
TTTTTGTTGTTGTCTGTTCAAATACAAGGTAAGTGAAATCACAAAGGCGGGGTTTTCAAGACCAGTTAACGTAAACCCACAAAGAGATAAAAGGAAAGCTTACTCGAATATCCTCCTACCTACTCACAGTATACTGACACCGGGCCAGCCAGTCTTAGTACTGTCCCATAACGCCAGAACCTGACGGGACAGATGCTTGAAATGACGAATGTAACGTCTTAAACTCTTTAATTGGTGAGGTTTTTTCTAATCAAACTATTAACTAGATATCGATATATCTAAGACCTACAACTCTAACATCAAATAAATCAACAACAACAACAACAATGATAATAATAATAGCAATAATAATGACAATGACGATCATAATATTGATAATGATAATAATATTGACAATGCTATTTCAGAAACAAAACAGACCAGGTATGAAATGATGCTAATGTGGTAGAATGCTATAAATCAATGGCCCTTTGGCTTGGTCACTTAAAGTACATTTGGCAAGTAGGTTAGACAACATAAACACACACACACATACATATATACACACACACACGCACTCACATTATGTCGCCAGTGACACTGAGCTTAACTACTCATCCGGGGACAGAGAGTGCTTCTCAGGGGTCAAGGTCATCGAAGGGTCACAGCCAGTTTGACCTGTCTCCACACCCACTGACACCCTGTCTGTCTTCCCAGAGGTTGAGGCGACCCCAATACACCAATACACCAATACACCTATAGGCTGTATGCGTTTGACGTCATAATGACAACATGACTGCAACTAAGTGAGTGAGAACTGTTTGCTTTTTTTCACCTCCACATAACACCATAACACAACAGTGTGTATTAGTCAGAGACATTAGAAGATATAGATAGACTTAAGACTTTCTATTCACGGTGTCCAATGGTGCGTACCGCATATGGGGACCCAAGCGAGCGAGACTCGATCATTCGATTACCTCAAGTGTCCGCCATGTTGCAATACATGTAGGTAAACAATAACCTTAATTGACGTCATTTTTTGTCTCCTAGGTCGGACCGGCACGTGACCAAACACTTATATCTAACTCTTCTAATGTCTTTGGTGTTAGGACAGTCGGTCATTGTTGTGAGTGTTTTAACCTAATTGCATACAGTTTGTTGATGGACCGTATGCATAGAGTCAAATTACCCACAACAAGTGTGCGTTAGGACAGTGCTGTAATTGTTGTGACTACTTTCCTTCAACACATATAATCTACAACACCATAACACACTTGTGTGTGTATGTGTGTGTGTGTGTGCGTGTGTGTGTGTTAGTACAATCCGGTCATGGTTTTGAGTATTTTACCTAAACGCATACAGTTTAAAGACCGTGTGTGTGCATTGAGTGAGTCAAATTACTCGCAACAATGGCCGCATATGTACTAACACATCAATTTGTGTTGTGAGACATTCAGACATGTGAAGAGAAGGAAAGAAAGTGACAACTAATTTCTGGTTGCAGGCAAGTGTTGATTATGACGTTAAATGCGATGGGTCCATAAGATTCGGCAGACACGGGTTGCTGTTACTATGAATGTAATACACAGCCGCAGATAAAGTTATCTTATCTTATATGGCTTCAACCCTTTCAATGCTGAGGACACTAACATCTTCAAGATTTACCTGTTCTTATACCAAACAAATCAAATTTCAGTTAACTGAGATATGCCAAAGGCCTGAAATTCAATCTTTTGGCTTATGCCAGTTCATTGAAATCTGATTTATATATGAAAGGGTTAACCCTTTCAATGCTAAGATAATTTCTAATTAGTCTTCCTGGACATCAACAGCTTAAAGATTTGCCTGTTATACACCAAGACAAATCAGATTTCAGTGAACAGACATTGTCATAAGCCTAAAACTCCAACAGACTTTGAAAAAAAAAAGTTTAACTCGCTTTTGATTAAATTCACCAGTCCAATCAACGACTCAAAAAGAATTTTTTTCCCCTTTTCGTAGACGTCACTGTGAATAATACATAGACTTATGCAGGCACTCTTCAAGCAGTGTATAAAATACACATACACAAAAAAAGAGAATATTATTATACAGAAACGTAAAGCCTGAAGGGAAATAGAATCGCTGTTGCTAATGAACTGTGTAGATTCTCTGGCACGGAGCTTGGGTTAATTTGGCGGAGATCGCAGGAAATGAATAGTGCCTATGTTTATTTCTTTTTATTGTCTTTCTCGGGGGGTTTCCTCTTTGTATACTTACTAATAAGAGACGCTGTCCTGAAGTAAATGAATGGCAAACCCGAGGACAATCTCGGACGAGGAGGGCATACACAATACGAATTTGAGAACCAGTGGGAAAAGAAGAATATGATAAAGGATATTTTTGGCCAAGAAGAGCCACGGTGATACTTAGTTAGTAATTCTTGGGTGGAATATTATTTAAATGGGAGGAAGATGAAGGCAAGAGAGAAGGAAGAGGAGGAGGAGGAGGGGGAGGGAAGAGGAAAAGGATACATATCACTCTGCCCCCCCCCCCCTCCCCAATCATTCTACAATTTTTTTGATTGCATCGCCAATTATCAGATATCT
>JAUEKZ010002568.1:6712-11712 GCA_031471865.1 Melibe leonina | reverse complement strand
TGCCTCATTTATACCAGATGAATCAGATTTCAGTGGACTGACATATGCCCAGATTTCAGTTGACTGACATATACCCAGATTTCAATGGACTGACATATGCCCATATTTCAGTGGACTGACATATGCCCATATTTCAATGGACTGACATATGCCCATATTTCAGTGGACTGACATATCATGCCAAAGGCCTAACATTCAGGCTTTTGGTATGAGTTAGTTCCCTGAAATCTGATTTATTTGGTATAAGAAGACGTACATTTGAACCGATTTCTATTTGGGTGCCCTTAGCATTGAAAGGAATCAGGATAATATGTATGTTTTAATTTTTAAATCCATCAACAACTTTAATACCGGCTAAGACTACTGTGGTCTTGGTTAATTTATATAGATAAGTACCTAGGTACTTCACTATCTATAGTAGGCTGTTCGAATATCGCTCTCTTTATATTTTCAACACATATTATACAAATAGAATAAAAACATGCTTTATCGAGCTAATCACTTACACACAAACACTATGAAAGTCCAGATCGAGAACACCACTAACACATATATTAAGCCCGGACGAAATAACGCTGACTGGATTGAAGCCTCTGGAGTGGTCTGCGCTACCGGGTGTGTAAGCTTTATATGCGACACTAAAGAAAAGAAAAAGGGGAGACAAATCCTCCGGAAGTCTTAGGGATCGTCTATATAACATCTAGTGGAATAATTGGCGTTATTCAAAGTGTCCTCACCCCCCCCCCCCCCGCTATTGGGAGTCAATGAACCGTGACAAGGCGGTAGCCCATATCGAAACCTTTGACCTGTGAGTCGTCGTGACCATTCAATCAACCATTCCAGAGTGTTTAGTTTGTAGTAGAGGTCAGATCTAGATCTCAATAGACACTACTACCCCCCCCCCTTTCCCTACTCAGACCCGATAGACTACTTCCCAACTCACTTAATGTGTATATTTGTCGTGTAGAGTGGCATTGCTGTCACTGATATCTGGTTAGAACACGACTGTCTGAGTGTAGAGGGCTATCTCGATCCCTTTTCTCTCCCATCTCTCTCTCTTTCTCTCTCAACCCCACACCCTCTCTCTCTCTCTCTATCCCCCTCTCTATCTCGATCTCTTTTCTCTCGATGTCTGGATAGAAGACGACTGTCTGAGTGTAGAGGGACAATAACTACGTGTTCTTATACCTTTCACTGCGGGGTCAAATTCTAACTAAACAGAATATTATGCAAAATCTTGTAAAAAAACAACAACGTGATATTATACCAGATAAATACGATTTCAGTAGACTGACATAATGTGCCAAAAGCCTGAAAAATTCTTCCTCTGGAATAAGAGCTGGCAAATCTTGAATATTTTGGTTTCCTTAGCATTGAAAGGGTTAATATCTGGTAAGGAGACGACGAGGTGGGTTTATTGTTTGTTGGTGTAGAGGGGCACGAACTTCTTATACTTCGTGTTTGGTGACATTGGCTGGACAGCGGGACGGACGGACGAGTTGAACCATATTGGCGTGTATAATGTTAATAGACTGTAGGCGGCGCTGAGTCTAACTTATCACAACAATGTAACCATGGTATTATAACGTACAGATTTGTGTGATTGGTTATACAGAGGCTTAATGAAAGAGACGTGTGTGTGTGTCTGTGTGTGTGTGTGAGTGTGAGTGCGCACGCACGTGTGTGTATGCATGTGCGTGTGTGTGTGTGTATGTGTGTGCGCGCATCTGTGTGTGTGCGTGTGTGTGTCCTTAAAAAACAGCTACATTTGCCGAGAGAGACTTGCGTAGCACTTTTCCATTTAGGGATAACATGATCGAGGCCTTTGGGAAACGCGGTTTTGTCGGAGACAGACATTTAAATAGGACGCCCCCCCCCCCTTGCTTTGACGACGTCTTTGTCATCCGGAAAACTGTAATGCGCCTAATAGGCTGCTTGTCTCCGTCATAAGATTATGTATTATGTATTTTCTTGTCAGTTGTCTGCGAGGTATGTTATTGTCAAGTTCATAGAGCCCTCGGGGGATGTGCCTTACATAAGAGCATTCGATTTACTTACTGTTGTGGAAAAGGCAATTGAAATCCGTCATCCATTGCTGATTAGTATCTTTATATATATATAGAGCGAGAGAGAGAGAGAGAGAGAGAGAGAGAGACGGCGAGAGGAAGAAAAAAGAACAAGGAGAGAGAAAGAGACAGAGAGAGTCAGGGAGAGAGAGACAGAGAGACAGAGAGACAGGAAGAGAGAGGGAAGGAGAGAGGGGCAATTGAGAGAAGAGAGAGAGAAAGAGAGGGATGGAGAGATAGGGAGAGGGAGGAGAGAAGAGAAAGGAGAGAGAAAGAAAGAAAGAGAGGGAGAGAGAGAGAGAGAGAGGGAGAGAGAGAGAGGGAGAGAGAGAGAGAGAGGTCAGAGATAGATAATGGAGGACGCAGAGCGAGGACCGGATCGATAAGAGGATCGGTATTGATTTGGTTCATCTATAGTTGGTGAAGAGTTGACAGCTTCGCCTAATCACAGCAACATTGGGCTTGAGGGCTTCTTAACAAACGACAATGACTATAGGTAAATCATTAAGAGGAGAATGGCCCATGGACCTGGATCTTATCCCGGTTTTTGTAGCTTGAAACGGACAAATTATATTGGTTGCAAACCTTCTGAGTAGAACGCTGGTCTATTGCAGAATACTTTCCTCAACCGAAACTGCGGATAGGTACCCATTTTACACCTGGGGGGAGGGAGGGGGGGTTGGAGCAGATTTCCTCCCACAAGGAAAAACCGTAGTGAATATATTTCCAGAGCTGAAAGAAATCAATACTCAAATCGAACCTTAATACAGAACAATAGATGATTAATGATAATTTCCTCGTCTCTTAAAATACATTTCCTGTTATCAAATTAACATTTCCTTTACAACGTGTGTAACCTTACATCAAAGGTGAGATTGAACTTTCATTTGGAATGATACAACAATATTCATGTACGACAGTGAAAAAGATAATTAGGTTTGTGTACGTGTCTACTATCGAATATAAAACTTGCATGTTTATGTGTGTTCACGGATTTATATAGGTGTGTGTGTGTGTGCGTGTGTGTATGTGTATGTGTATGTGTGCGTGTGTGTGTGTGTGTTTGTTTATTTATGCTGAGGTACATGGATGTGTAAATGTGTGTGAGTCGACTTCAAATCTATATTGCTCACTTTTTACTCTCTATCTCTCTATCTCTATCTCTCTCTCTCTCTCACTCTCTCTTTCTCCCTCTCATATTTAACGCACATACACACACACACACACACATATATATATATACACACGAACACACACACACCTACACACAAATGTAATCAGTTGAAACACGAAAACCCAAGTAGATGAACAATGTTCGTGCCACATGCGTGCGTAAACAGATTATGATTCTATATTGATATATGACAGAGCACGAAGCATAGTACTTTGAATCAGAGATAGCTAACATCTCTATCTCGGGTTGTATAAAAAAATATTCTCTAACATAGAAAGTATATTTTATTTCAATGAAGAAAGAACAAACAAAAAACAAAAACAAAAAAACCCCAACAAAACAAATATATATCAATGAAACTTTTACAGAACCAACACTCTAGCAATTGAAATAACGGATACCAACATAATTTAAAGTTTCATTTTAGTCGTATAGACAATAAGGTTCGGAGCAGGTACTGGCAATCACAGACTCAAGGTGCTGTAGCTGGGTCCCAGGTTCGATCCCCGCGTAAGTCAATGTTATGCTTTTCTGGTTTTTTGTTGTTGTTGCTGCTTTCTTTGGATTTTATCTCGTTTCTGCAGTGCATATTGTTTCAAGTTGGACTCATTTCGTTTCCACACAGTCATTCAGGGGGAGAGTGGGTGGGTGGGGAGGGGGGGGGGGCTGGGGGTCAGACTTCTTCACAACTCCACCCAACCGTTATACTAAATTAATAGCGATATCGAATGTAAACCTCACACGAGCACAATACAATTACATATCAGCTATGGTGACGGTGAGGCTGACGACAACTCACGAAAGTCTTATCTCGTCACCAGCCACGGATATGACTACAGATATTATATAATATGTTGGTTGGTGACGGCATTCATTCAAATGTCCATTTCCTCGCGATAAAAAAAAGAAGAAAAAAAAGGCCAACAACCCAAAAACAACAACAGGAACAAAAACCCACAACATCCTCTCCCCTCCCCCCCCCCACCAAAAGTACCCCAGGACTAGCGTTCTGCCTAAGTTAGATACTAATTGTCACCCTACTACCCCAGCAGTTTCGTGTGGCGGGCCGGGGTGGAAGGCCTGAGACGGTCTCTGTGAGGCGGCCGTTCGCCCCCATGACGAGGTGCGAGCGCGAGCGGGAGCGCCCGCCCGCCGTCGCGGTCTTCCAGACTACCCCAAATGACGTGCTGTACTGAGCCTGATGCTAGAGACCGCCTTGATGAAATCTTTTTTTATCCGCTCAAAGAAGGATACGAAACAGAATCAGTCGCTCAGGTACCTGCATTTGAGCCCGTGACTCGATTTTTGCCTCCAAATATAGTATATGGTTTATATGACCCGGAAGCGCTATTTTTTTTTCAAATCCACATCTATAAAGTTCTTCAGGACGGCTGCGAAAAAATCTTGTTGACGAATCCCTTTGTCTGTTATGTGAGCAGTTTGCTCTTGGCAACGCATGCAATGCCTGCCTAAAAAAATTACAGGTCCTCGTCATCTGTCTGTGGTGGCTAAAAAAGAAATAATAAAAACAAAAAAGAAAACAACAAAACAAAATATAAAAAGGTTGAAAATGGAAAAAAATGTTATTTCAGTACCATAACCGTGTATCTACCCGATATACCGGACACTGCTTTGATCTTGAACCCGTCATGTAGACATAATGATTTGAATATAAACAATATGTATATACCGTATACCGGATATGGACAGAATGATCTAAATATAGAACATATCTATGATATATACCGTATACCGGATAT
>JAUEKZ010002457.1:0-19299 GCA_031471865.1 Melibe leonina | reverse complement strand
TTTATTGCGGTTTTTTTTTGGGGGGGGGGTTGTTGTTTTATGCTTGTTTAAATGTTTGTTTGTTTCCTTGCTAATGTTGTCGGTTGGGGTATTTTGCGAGGAAGGGGGGGGGGGGGGTTCCTTATCAACACAAATGACATAATATTTCGTTTCACGGCGGATGCCCATCATATTTATTGTGCAACCAGAAGAAAACCCAGATGCCGGAAACAATATTCCTTATCTGTGTGTTTGTTTGTGTGTCTGTATTTGGTTTTTTTTTCAACGAGGGATAATAATAATAATGATATTAATAGTAATTATTATTATATTTTTTATAATAAGTTTGTTTGTTGTCATCGCGCAAGCATATTTTGTTTTTGCTCTATGCGTCGATATATATGTAGACATGTGTGTATATAAACCTTGTGAAGATGTCGTTTGGAGACACATCATTCCTTTCTGAAAAGCCTGTTTGCGGACGTCTTAAAATCTCCTTAGCACAACTGTTAGAGCGTCCATTCCAATCGGTGGTTCAAACCCAGACCTAAAACATAGTTTTACCAGCTGTCTCGCCAAGCCCTCAGCATTACAGGAAGAATTCTAAGACTTGTTGGACCGGTGCCAACACACTGTGACTCGATGATAAATTCCAGTGAGCCGTCCATTGTTGCAGCAAGTGAACTTGTCTAGAGAGCTCCGCCTTTGATATGTCGATCTGAATCTGTATTGCGTCCAAACCAACCAACGATAATATTGTTTCTTTCTGAAAAAAACTGGCAAAATTCTCACAACAATCCCGGTTGCTGTAGCGCGAAGCAGACAAATCACAGTGATTGCCTTCCTTTGGATAGGACGCTGGTATATCGTAGATTACTTTCCCCCAACCCAAATACTGGATCGGAAGCTTTTTTACACCTGTATGGGGTGATGCAATTGGATGTAGTAAATTTCGTTGCCCAAGGAAAAACCCAAGTGCCACTTGCAGGAATCGCACCCGATGCTGCGTCACTACCAGCTCAGCCACCACGCCTACATGCAGGGTCCAAAGTCTGGCTGTTCTATTAACTAGCCTAACATCTTATTTACCCCAGGACGCTTATGATATGACCAGAGCAGTTGAAAGTGCCCTAAAACGGTCAATAAACAAACAAACAAACCTCCGTCATACTTGTTATAATCATCAAAAATGGAGCTAAACGGATGAGGATTTTTAGTATTATTTACTAATTTTTCGTTATTTTGTTTGTTGTGCCTGTCCTGAGGAAGGCCTTAGGCCGAAACGTTGACGTCATTTTTGTCTTTGTCTCTCTCTAATGCCTGTTACTTGTAACATTTTCTCTTCCTCACTAATGTTTGCATGATTTCTCTCTCTTTCTGTGTGTGTGCGTGTGTGTGTGTGTTTCCCAGACGACACGTACATGAAGCTGGCCATGGAGACCCTGGAAGAGCTGGACTGGTGCATGGAGCAACTGGAGACCATCCAGACACACCGCTCTGTCTCCGACATGGCTTCCAGCAAGGTGGGTAACATTCACGTGATACATGATGATGATGATGATGATGATGATGATGATGATGATAATGATAATGGTAATAATTGTAATAATAATAATCATCATCATCATTTTAATATATATAATGTTAATGAGAATAATGATAATAACAATAATAATAATGATAATAATAATAATTATAATAATGATGATGATGATGATAATAATAACCGTCATCACCATAATGGTAGTAATAATTATATAGTTTACTCACTGTCAATAGCGGTCTTATCACGCATTCTTTATTTATTTGTTCCAGTTCAAACGAATGTTAAACAGAGAGTTAAACCACTTCGCCGAGTCGAGTAAATCCGGCAACCAGATAGCTGAGTACATTTGCAGCACCTATCTAGGTAAGTCACACAGTCTGATCAGGTTTATTTGCCCTACCTCTTTCACTCTATGCTTTCCCTCCAACATAGATAATGTCTATGCCCTCCAACTTCCCACTGAAAGCCACAGGGGGAAAACGTTCAAAGTCACTTTTTGCTAAAAGCGTTTGCCCGTAATGGAATCATTATAGCCAATACGTCCCCGTCCCCCTCCCCCCCCCCCCCCCCCTCTAAATATTATTTCTAAAAAAGATCAGGATCTAGAGTTATTCGTAGTTTTTAAAAGCTTCTACAATGAAAGAAAGAGTGATTTGAAATTTAAAAAGTAGGTTTTCTCATAATCCAGAAAATTGTGACTCTGATCGTTCCTACCTTGTAGCCTTCAACTATTCCTCCACTAGTTTCTCCCTGTTTCCCTCCTCTTTCTCCTCCCCCAACTCCATTCTTTCCCTCCCACTCCCTCCCTCCTTCCCTTTCTCCTTATTGTTCCTTATTTGCCTTCCCTCTTTCTCTATCTCTCTCTCCCTCTCTCTATCTATCTATCTATCTCTCTCTCACACACACAAACACACTTTCTCTCTCTCTCTCTCTCTCTCTCTCTCTCTCTCTCTCTCTCTCCTTCCTTCCTTACTTACTTACTTACTTACTTACTTACTTACTCACTTACTTACTTACTTACTTACTTACTTACTTACTTACTTACTTACTTACTTACTTACTTCCTTACTTACTTCCTTACTTGCTTACTTAATCACTTACTTACTTCAAGACATACTTACTTACTCACTTACTTACGTGCTTACTTACCTATTTCCTGGCTTACTTCCTCACTTACTTACCTTCTGACATACTTACCTTCTGACATACTTACCTCCTGACATACTTACTTACTTGCTTATACGTACTTACTAACACCGGGCGCTTCTATGGCCTTGTAGTTGAAACCGCCATAAAACTCTAAACAAACAGACCATTGAATAAACAAACAGACAAACAATCTCACGATGCCAATTTTAACTACCGTTTAACCTCGTTCTGAGATGACGGTTGAGAACCCGGATGTTGATCACATCAACCTATCTTCTCCCGACAGCAAAACATGTCCATGTCTCTCGTTCTATACTCTTCACCACGATATCTCTCGATGTTTGTGAATTAAATATTTAGTATATCCGTGTTCAAACACCAAATTAATGCTAGTCACCCACCTGCCCATGGTTGCCAAGGATACCTTCTGATAAGGTTTAGACGTAAGTGAAAAAATTAATAATAAAAGGGTCCAGCCGGAAATAACACTGCGTCATGCTCTATTTAAATCTGCTTTGATGATAATTATGAGAAAGGAGTAGTAGGAGGAAAAGGAGAGACGGTCTCCGTAGTTCAATACTTAGACCTGCCATCTCGAACCACTGGTAGGTCGCTGAGGTGATTCAAACCCCGGCTGAGTCATATCGAAGACGTTACAATCAGCATTTTAGCAGCTAGCGCTTGCCATTATGGAAAGGCTGGTTGGCCCTGTGTCAATAAACTGTGACTCAGTAAGACATTTCAGTGAGCCCTCCGGTTGTTTGCTTGTTGTTTTGGGGTTGGTTATTTTTCTTTTTTTTCTTTTTTTTTTGTTGTTTTTGGGGGTTTTGTTTGTTTGTTGTTGGGGTTTGGGGTTTTTTTGGAGGGAGGGGGGGGGTTGTGGCCGATTTTAACATATTTGTCACCACGCGGCCGGAGTTTGAACCTACGATCTACCGGTGACAAACGGACGCTCTACCTACTGAGCTTCGTAGCCAATGTTTGTTTTCTCTGTGAGATGCAGACAACAAAAATGCGTGTTGTGAGTACCGGCGCGAAATACCTAGCCAGGATTCTTGCGCATCGCGTGTTGGCTTCAATGTTGCTTTTCATCTGAAGTAGGTTATCAGAGAAAGTATATCAGTTGCTTGTCATCTCATATCCTGCATCCAAGATTTCTCTCTGTGTTAAAATAGAGGTAGCATTGTTTTCGGGGTAAAACAAGATGCATGGCGCCAATTTCGTGCGAGCATGGTGGATTGGATGGATGGGTGGATGGATAGGTGGATGGATGAATGGATGGGTGGGTGGATAGGTGGATGGATGGATGAATGAATGAGTGGATGGATGGATGGGTGGATTGGATGGATGGATGTGTAGATAGATGTATGGGTGGATTGATGGGTGGATGTGTGAATGAATGAATGAGTGGATGGATGGATGGGTAGATTGGATGGATGGATAGATGGATGAATGGGTGGGGTGGGGGTGGATGGATGTCTGGGTGGATGAATAGATGGATGGGTGGGTGAGGGGATTACTTGGTGGATTGGTGATAGGGTGTGTATATGGACAAATGTGCGCCTCGGAACCGGCGAGGTCGGTGGTTCGAACCCCGATCATTTTATACCTAAGACGTTAAAATCGGCATCTTAGCAGCTGTCTTAACAAGCTCTCGAATTTTTTAGAACAGTGCAAAAACTTGTTGGACCGGTCTAAGTACACAGCAATTTGGTGAGATATTCAAATGATGCCCTCCGAGTTGTTATCTCTGCATTGAAGCTTGTCAAAAGAGCTCCACCTTTCACATGACGTTTATCGATGTCAAACAGACAACAACCACCAAAGAACTTTTAAATTTATCTCCCAGGATTTCGTTTCCGTTTGTTTGTTGGTTTTTTTTTCGTTTTGGGTTGTTTTGGGGTGGTTTTTTTCCTTTTTTCTATAGTGTCACTATTTTTTTTTATCCGATGTGATTTCATAAAGAAGCGTTTTATATCACACGACAAAGCTAGATTAATATTCAGACTAGAAAACGAACTCAGATTGCCCCGGCGTAGCGACTTATAACAGTACATTCGATCGCTTCCTGGTGCTGTTAGGTCACAGTTCACATTACTGAAGAGAGAGATTCGTTGAATGCTATTTTTCAGTGACACAGCTGAAACATTAATTTGCGAAGCGGAAAAAAGACCGAAGTAATTCATTTAAAATTTGAAGTAAGAAAGTAGACGTCTAGCTCTTTTCCAACCAAGGGTGAAAAAAGTATATTATACGTCCCTGCAGAGTGAAAATCCACCTCTAAACCATTCTATGTAAATTTCCGCCCTTGGTATGGTATTCTTTTCTTTATTTTTAGAGATAAATTATCTTCGGATTGTAACACAATATTTCAAGTTCAAACTTGCCCAAAATCTCCTTCTCAAAGTTGAAAATACTATTATCTATTACTATCAGCTGGGCGCAATCAAAGTAAAACGAAGATTTTACTCGTGTCGTTTTTGTACGAGTACGCTACATCTAAAATAAATGGCCAAGTACACTAGATTGTACTTCAGACTTTTTTTCCTATTCCCAACTGTAAGCATTGTCGATATTGACTCCTTTTGATGAATCACTCATGATTTGATTTTGTGCACTCTACGGATATATTGATTTGTTTCTTTCTTTCTTTTTTGTTTTTAGAGTTTTTGGGCGCTGTTAACTGTTACGTTAAAACCAGCGCCCATGGGTATCTATGGCGATAAGTTAGTTAAAAGAATGAAAGGGTTTGGACCTTGCAAGGGACGTTGCACATAGAGACGATTTGCAAGGAATAAATACTAATATAATCTCTCAAAGAAGAGTGGCAGAGTAATTATTTACAATGAAATAAAAAACCGCCGCAATGCTTGGCGGATTGATAACCCAACAGATGACGGCTAGCATCCACATCACATATTTTGCTCTTGGAAAATGACCTGCGTGATATTTCAGTATTTCGGTGGTTTCTTTGGTAGCCGGTCGATCGGTTGGTTGGCTGTTTGCTTGTTTGTTTGGTTAGTTTGTTGGTTTATTTGTTGGTTAGTTCATTGGCTTGCTGGCTGGCTGGTTAGTTGGTTGCTTGGTTGCTTGCTTGCATGGTTGGTTGCTTGGTTGCTTGCTTGCTTGGTTTGTTTGTATTTGCTTGGAGAGGCAGCAGTTAAAACGCCGATTTCAACGTCTTAGGTAAGACGACGCCGAGGTTTCGAACTACGGACCAACCGTTCCCGAGGTCGAAGCGCTACCCACTGGGCTACTACGAGGCCGGTGACCCACCTATTAAGAGGACGCACTATACTATACCAATCAATGCTCCATTCAATCAATACCAGGCACCCAGTGACACCTTTCCGCACTAACCATGCACTTTTAGTATGATGCTCTTATGTAACCAGCTCGATGATAAGTTCACTCCCACTATTGGGCTCGTCCTTCAACTTCGTCGATCAAATTTGCCATCCGTATTGAGAACTTTCCTTTCTCTTTATCTGAGTAGGCTTTCATATGCGGGTCTTTGCCCAGACTTGCACCATGTTGTTTTGGGATCTCATGTTTCTGATCGAAGCATAACATTGTGCCTGATGAAATTATTTAAGCCTACCAACATACAATGACCGTGCCATAGATTTTATATCTATATATTATCTATCTATCCATCTATCTATCCATCTATCTATTCATCTATCTATCTATCAATCTATCTATCACTCTCTCAATCAATCTATCTATCAATCTATCAATCAATCTATCAATCAATCTATCAGTCTATCTATCTAACTTTCTTTCTCTCTTTTTATCTATCTATCAATTTTTTCTACCTATCTATTTATCTATCTATCTATCGGACACTTCCCATTTACTTTAAGATCCCATCTTCAATTAAGACTTGAAGCGGACATTTTGGTCTCATGTTGAACATCATCTAGTATCCAAACTGCGACAGCGTTTAGCCAATCAACGCTGGAGACGGGGAGGCCAACGGGCGTGCGTCGGTAGTTGTATTAGTGACACCTTTTTGAACAACTTCCTCCTCCCCATCCTCCTCCTCCTGCTCGCAATCATCCTCCTCCTACTACTACTCTTCCTCCACTTTCCTTTAACACAACTTCCTTGATTTATACCAAAGTACTATTAAAATATCGTCTTACTCTTTTGTTGGGTTTTTGTTTTCTTTTTTCTGCGTGCTTATTTTTTTCTTGTTGGGTTGTTTCCTTTCGTTTGTTTTGTTTTTCTTTAATAAGAGCGTATTGATATTTCATATTTTCCCCTAACCAATATTTTACACTCGTGGCGAAGTAAATACATTTTTTTAAATCGCATACACAAAAACACACACATACACAAAAACTTTCATTCCCTCGCATTCTGTCTCTCTCTCTCTCTCTCTCTCTCTCTCTCTCTCTCTCTCTCCCTCACTCTCTCTCTCTCTCACTATCTATCTATCTACCTATCTCTCTCTATCCATCCATCTATCTATCAATACAACCTTCTATCCCTCTCAATGTTTATTTCTTTTTCTCTCTCTATCTCTCCATCCATTTATCTATCCATTCATCTGTATCTCTCTGTATATCTTTCTCTATCTCTCTCTCTCTCTCTCTCTCTCTCTCTCTCTCTCTCTCTCTCGCACGCACACACACACACACATACACATAATATATATATATATGCACTATACAAAGACACATAACCTAACCTTGAGTTGAGAACAATAATGACGAAATATTACTTTGAGAACGTGAATTGTTTGAAAGATTATAATGTTGCATGTTATTTTTCTTAAATTTACCCTCATTTGCAATTTGTAAAAGCTCATCGAGCACTTTGGTGGAAATGCGCTAAAAACATTGTGTGTGACAGTACAGCGCGGTCATTGTTGTGAGTATTTTGCCTCAACGCATACAATCTATAGAGTGTGTCAAGGCTGTCTCAAACTTATTATGAGACGTCCGTCACTGTATGCTTTGGTTAAAAAAGACTCACAACAATGACAGCATTTGTACTTTTATAGACTGTATGCGTTGAGTCAAAATGCTCACAGCAATGACCACACTGTACTCACACACACACTCATACACACACAAACACACATACAATTGTGTGATGGTGTTATTGTTACACACACGTGATGGTGTTATTGTTACACACACGAGATGCTGTTATTGTTACACACACTAGTCACGTTTCATATTATGTCCCTCACACCCAGCCTGGCGCAGCAGCAATGTCACGATGTCACGAAGACCTCGGTTGGCGTGACATAATCTGGCGTTGGCGATATCGTAATGTTACGACACGAGAAAAATGTGCGCTGTTTACTCTCAAAGTTACCAACGACTACCATTACCATTCATGCATATAATCATACATACATGATACAAAATATGTTTCCCTTCTGTGTACGCAGAGCTGGTTTGTTTGTTTGTTTGTGTGTATGTTTGTTTGGGGTGGAGGGTAGGGGAGAGTTGGGCGGCCATACCCCCTATTGGTTGGATGTTGCCTAATTAACTACCGTTGATTCACAATTTAGGTCATATTAAAAACGGAGCTATCAAGACAAGTTAACGTGCTGCCTCACAAAAAACCGAGATAAACAGGGATGGATCACTCGAATATCTCAAACCCATTCTCAGTATACTGACACCGGGCCAACCAGTCTAAGCAATACTCCAACAACGCTGAACGAACGCCTGGCGGGAGAGTTTCTATATGTCAATTTTCACGTCTTAGGTATTTCGAACCCCCCGACATGCCGTTTCCGCGTTCTCGGACGCTGTGAAAATGAAAGCTACACAGACGAATTCTTATTCTGTTGACACAAGGTTGGTTGGTCTGTGTGTTTGTTTGATTGTTGGCGAAATGAGCGTTGCGCGGCCATATTGACCCAACTCTATGATATTAACCCTTCCAATGCTAAAGACATCAAAAATTGTCCACATTTGCTTGTTCTTAACCCAGATAAATCCGATTTCAATGAAATTCAGGCTTTTAGTATATGTCTGTTCACTGAAATCGGATTTATCTGGTGTAAGAACACGTAGATTTTCAATATTTTGCATATTTCAGTTGGGTTAGAATCGGACCTCGCTGTGAAAGGGTTAACCCATCCAATAAACAATGGCGTCGCTGTTAGTCTAAAACCTGTTATTGGTGTTTGTTTGTTTGTTTGTTTGTTTTTTTATTTATTTGTTTTAGATAGAAAGACAACCGATAATACCAGGTCGTGCCAAAATATGTTGTTGGATTGAGTATGGAAATAGTTTTGGCCCAGGCATTAGCTACATAACAGGCAGTGTAACCAGCTGCTCCTCCCTGGAAATGGCAAGCTTCAATTCAAAGCGGTTCATCAAAACACTCACAACACACTCATAACAGACGAACACATGTTGATGATGATGATGATGATGATGATGATGATGATGATGATGATGATGATGATGAGTACGACGACAATGAAGATCACCGGGAGGATTATTATTATTATTAATATCCTTATAAATCATAGTTGTTACTGTCATTTTAAGGATTTAGTGAATTCTTCATTATTTTTATTATCATCGTCATCTTTTTCAATATTATTATTGTTGTTTTTAATATTATTATTATTTTTATAATTATTATTATTATCATTATCATAATTAACTTCATCATTACATTTACGTAATATCATCATCCTAAGTAGGGAGGGAAGGAGTAGGGGGGAGGAGGAGGAGAAGGAAGTGTGTAGCTAAAAATAGACCCGCACTGACACTCTTACTCGGAAGATGAAGGCTTAAAATAACTCAACTTGTTGATATCCTATACTCTAGAATAGAATACTAGGATAATTAGTGAGCAGGGAAATGCAATTCGCTTTCCGCAATCTCAGGAAATGCAGCCAATGCATGTGTACTCTTCAAGGTCGTACGACCATTGCTATCTAGTTATCTAGTGGAGAAAGGCTTTTGGTTTATTTGTTTTGTTTGACTTTATATTTATATCATATCCAGGTAATTTTTTTACAAACATTACATAATATTATTATTATACAGTATTTATTGCAAACGTATGGAATTGAAGGGTGTTGTGTGTTGACAATTTTATTCGATGTTATGCCAACAATTCTTGTTATCTTTTCTTTTGTTATGTTTTTATTAATTATCTATCTACGCTTTTAAAAAGTGGTTTCTCTCTTTTTTTATTTATTTTTTTTATTTTATTTTTTTGGTCTTTCGTGGAGAGTAGATGCGTAAAGCGCTATGAACATGATTCGTGGAGTCTCCACTTTTCATTGTTTCCGTCATTAGAATTGTACCCGTGACTTGTATCGGGGTCAGTGCCTATCTGTTAGTCTGTCAGACAAATTGCAGACAATTGGTCTGTCTGTTATCATATCTTTTTTGGTGGAGGAGGTGGAGGAGGATTGGGTGGTGACCAAGGAGGAGGAGGGTGAGGAAGAGGTGACGATAATGTTGGAGTAGGAGGAGGAGCGGGTGGTGCAGGAGGAGGTGGATGACGGGGAAGAAGAGGTGGAGGAGATGGAGGAGGTGAAGATAGAGGGTTGAGGAGGTGGTAAAGAAGGTGCAAAAGGAGGTGGAGGTAAAAGAGTTGGAGTTGGTAGAGGAAGTGGAATTGAAAGAAGAGGATGTCACCCGGGTCAGCAGTTCATTCATTATATTCACTATTTTGTACTTTTAAAGGAAGACGGCTTCAATTTAAAAGTGCACGGTGGATAAGGGGCACTTCTTGGTCTTAAAGTACACACTTATGTCCTCAATGAGTTTAGCAAGGACTGAAAGGTTATCGACGAAAATCCTGTATTGAAGATTAAGATGTCGTGTGGAAGCTTGTCGCCGACGAGTTTTGTTTAACGGACGCTCTTGAGTTTTGATAACAGCTGGCTGTCTGTTCCTTCGCTTCTGGTATCTCTGGCTGTCCAGCCCTGAAACTACGTCAGAGAAACGGCGGCCAAGACCGAGAAACGTCGTCCGAGAAACGACGTCCCGATGGTCACAAATTTGGTGAATAAATGAATTTATTAAATGATTATAAAAACACCAAGGTATGCCCTTCATAACTATGTAACTTTATAGTGTGGCTTAGGGATTGGTTGCTTGGTTGCTTGGTTGCTTCGTTGCTTTGTCGGATGTCGCTTGATTATCGCCCCTTTTAACTTTAACACAATTTTCGTAACATTAAAGCAGGACATTTTTTTTTTAACTTGAGCTTTTATTTAGTGCAATACTATCCACTAAACGTGCTTAAATGCGCTTTACAACGGGTTCTGGCCAACACCAACGCACAACACACAGGACGAGACATGCTGTTCGCTTCAGCGGACCCATCATGTCCTTGCTGACTGTCATGTAAGCAAGAGGAGCTACTTACCATGTGTATGTTGCTGATCTTTGATAAAAGACATTTTTGCGGGCACCTCTGGTGGTCGCTTCTTCTGTTTCTTCTCTTTTGGCTTTACCTGTCATCGTACTTTTTCCAATGCTCCCTAGCAAGCTTACACACACAGCTGTTTTGTATCTGTTAGCTCAGTCTTGGTCCTGCCTGTCGTCCTAACAAACTTATGGTCATCCCCCATGTTTTACTCTGGGGTACCTAACTACAGGGCCACTTGCTATCTAGAAGGACTGAATACTTTTGTACACAAAGGGCGGCAGAATATCATGGGTCTCCCTGGGCCACAACAGTGCGTGATGTGGGTGGTAGCCATCATGTGTTTGTGTGTCCTGCTTTTTATTGTAGGTGGTGATGTTTTTTTCCCCTGTAAGTCCTCTGTTTGTCAGTTTTTCTGTGAAATATCCCTGGTAGAGTCAAAGTCTGGCTATTCGTTTAACTAGCCTATCATCTTACTTACCCCTGGGCGCTTATATGATCATAGCAGTTGCAAGCGCCCTAAAACTCTCAATAAACAAATAAACAAACTATTTTTCGGGCAGATAACAGGAATATTATTTTCCGACTGTCAGTACGTCTCCTCTCTGATATCATGAGGATTTTATATTGTTGTTGTCGTTATCATTTTTGTTGTTGTTTTTCATGGTTTATTTCGGGGATGGGTGTGACTTTTTATTTGTTTTAGGGTTTTTATTGTCTTTTGTTTGAGTTATTTTTTTTTTAGGGTGGGGGGATGTTGGGGGAGGGCTGATTTGGTTTGATTTTGTTTGATTTTGTTTGATTTGTTTTTTGTTTTTTTGGTAAAAATTTTATGAATGCACAGTATCAAATTGAATCAATAAGATTGCCGATATCTTTTATCTGAATGGATTTTAAAAAAATTGTCGTTGAATATTGAATGTTGACACACATGAGGGCTTTGCTGGCATGTTAATTACAAAACCTCATGCATTATTCATACAGATACAGGTAATCCAAGGCCATGCTGCTATTAAGAACTGAGAGGGAACGACACAAACACACACAATACGCACATTCCAACACACAGATAAACAAACACACAAACAAAACAAAGCTTTGGGTTATGTACCCCAATGGACTTGTTGTTGTAATATCTATGTGATGTGTTCGCATTTTCTCCTGGTTCCCCCTCTTCCTTCTCCTCCTCTTCCTCTTCCTCCTCCTCTTCCTCTTCTATCTCCTCCTCCTCCACTTTTTCCCTCTCCTCCTCGTCTTTTTGCTTCTCTTCCTCTTCCTCCTTTACTCTCTCCTGTTCTTCCTCTTCTCCTCCTCCACTTCCTCCCTCTCCTCCTCCTCCTTGTCCTCCTCTTCCTCCTTATCTTCCTCCTCCTCTTCCTCTTCTCCTCCTCCTTTTCCTTGTCCTCCTCCTTTTCCTCCTACCCTTCCTCATCCTCCTCTCTTTCATCCTCCTCCTCCCCTCCTCTTCCTCACCCTCTTCTTCCTCCTATCCTTCCTCATCCTTCTCTCTTTCATCCTCCTCCTCCCCTCCTCTTCCCCCTCCTCTCCCCTACTGTCCCCCTCCTCTCCCCTACTCTCCCTCTCCTCTCCCCTCCTCTCCCCCTCCTCCCTCCCTCCTCCTACATTAAGGGTCAAACACGTAGGAAGTAAGGGAAGTTTGTATCATATTGCACTTTAGGGCACCCAGTCGTCGGTTGCAACCTGCCAAGATATCTCGTTCATACTGTGTTGATCCGGTGTGCTTTATCATGATAATTATGTTCTATTATTATTATTATTATTATTATTATTGTTAGTATCATTATTATTATTATCATCAGAATTATATAAAACTGTTGTTATTATGATTATTCTGATTAGTATTATCATTATTATTACTGCAACCGTACTGCCCTCTGTCCAGCGCTCTCTCTCTTTCTCTCTCTCTCCTCTCAATTTCTATTTAGCATTTAGCATTCTATTTATCTCTCTTTCTCTCTCCCTCCCTCTCTCTCTCTCTCCCTCCCTCTCTCTCTCCTCTCAATTTCTATTTAGATTTTATCATTCTATTTATCTCTCCCCCCTTCTTTCTCCCTCCCTCTCTCTCTGTCCCCCCCTCTCTCTCTCTCTCTCTCTCTCTCTCTCTCTCTCTCTCTCTCTCTCTCTCTTACATCCTCTCCAAAACACCTTTAATACAATTATATCAGTTGTTTTTAAATGGGGGGGGAGGGGTGTGTTTCTTCTTTAGTTTTTCGTTGTTGTTGTAAAGAGACTATACAAGTTAGTTGCAACCATACTTCAAGTTAACGTGCTGCCACACAGACTTAAATGGAAGACTCACTCAAATATCTCCCTCAGTCAAAGTACACCCACAACGCGCCAACCAGCCGAGCGCCTTGCGGGAGAACTAGCAGCTGCTTTAAAAATGCCGATTTTGACCTATCGTTTCCTAACTATGACACTACCCGGGTAGGAACCACCAATCTACGAGTTCCGAGACGAGACTGGTGAATACACTACTGGTATACGCACAACTACATAACATTCCAGCCCCATTCAATCTTTCCCTGTCTGCTTACATTTACATTACACAACATTACGCTGTACACGGGCCTCATATCTCCGTTCTCTTTTCTCTGGGGACAATTGGCATTAATCAAAAGAAGTGTGCAAACATAATCTTGTGGTTTTGTCATCGTGGTGGAGAAGAGAATTGTATTTATTGATATAACCGGTATTTGTAAGCCTGATTGTATTATGTATAATATGCTTTATTTTTAGATCACGGAAATTCCCGCTAAGCCCAAACCGGGTAATCGATTTCCAAGGAATAGATAAATTATGTAAATATCCGGGTTGAATACTCTCGAACCGCATTTTTAATTAAGCTGTCCTGTTCATGTCTCCGAGGTTTATAGCTTGTCTTGTCTCGTCGACTAAATGCAACTGTCTCGTTGTTTGACTTCAGATTAGGTTCCAGAAAGCTCCTTTGATGTCTTTTCTTTCTTGAACTTTATTATCTCAATCGTTCACTTTTAAATCTTTTTTTTTTCATTACTTAGAGATTATCTATATCTAGATCTATATCTAGATCCTATTTCAAAATTGTACAATTGTTTTGACTGTATTAAACTGTTTTGTAAAAGCAGGTCCTATTGTGTCTTCGCAGCTTTTATTGTTGCTGTTGTTGTTGTTGTTCTTCTTCTTCTTCTTCTTCGTCTTCTTCTTCTTCTTTATCTTCTTCTTCTTCCTCTTCCTCTACTACTACTACTACTACTACGACGACGACAACGACGACGACTATTACTACTGTCCCTACCACCACTACTTCTACTACTACTACTACTACTACTACTACTACTACCACTACTACTACCACCACTACTTCTACTACTACTTCTACTACTACTACTACTACTACTACTACTACTACTATATAGCCATCTATCTATCGCATATGTTTATGGTCATAATTTCGGTGTAGAGACACCAGAACCAGACATCCACGGGATTCAAAGACTGAAACAGGGACAACACCCCCTACATCGACCTGACACTTGCCCAAACGCTGAAAAGGGCCGGTTGACCCCGTTTTCTGAAAACGAACATATTTCTTCCAAGGTTGTTCCCACAACAAACAGTGAAGACAGGTTGTCTGAGTTTTTCCTACTTGGCAATCGATTTTAAAGAAGAAGCCTCTGGCTGTTCGTTATTTGAGAATTAGCCGAATAGGAAATAAGACGAATGGGAAAACCTAACTAAATGCATGAAAATGAAACACTGTTTTTCATATTCTATCTATTTCACTTTTCTTCTCCCTTTTAAAAGATTACATTTTCTTTTGCTGTGACGCGTTTTTGGGTGAAATATTTCTAGCTTTTGGCAAAGAACCAGTTGCGAAGGAGGTCATAGCTTTAATTCCACTAACCCATATTCCACCCCACTCTATTTCTCTCTCTCTCCCTCTCTCACACACTCTCTCTCTCTCTTTCTCTCTCTCTTTCTCTCTCTCTCTCTCTCTCTCTCTCTTTATCTATCTCTCTCTCTGTCTCTCTCTTTCTTTGTCTATCTATCTCTCTCTCTATGTCTATCCATCTATCCATCTATCCATCTATCCATCTATCTGTCTATCTCCCTACCTCCCTCACTCTCTTTCTACCTATCTATCTATCTACCCCCCTCTCTCTCCTTCTCTCTATCCCATCTCTCTCCTCCTCCTCTCTCTCCCTCCCATTCACACAGTTAACCAAAAGCATCCCATTATAGTTGCATTATTACAACGTCACATTATATCCTATTATCGTTGAGGATTTCTACAACTTTCCACATCTGGTAAAGTCATCTTTTCATTCGTTTATTTATTGTATATTCATTGTTTTTTTGTTTTTTTTGTTTTAAAAAATCCATCAGACAACATGTCCCAGTTTTTAACCCTGCCAAAACCTGGATGACGACAACCAATTGAAGCGTATCTTTGTCTAATTTCCTTCTTTATTTTAGCTCCAGGTGGTGCAATATTTCCCTTTGTTGAAAATGTTAATGAGTTTGTAGGAGTTTTATTTGTTCGTTTGTTGTTCTGTTGGGTTGTTGTTGTTTTTTAGGGGGGGTGCAAAATATTACTGCCATTGTATCATTATCATCACCATCATTATCATCATCATCATTATCATCACCATCATTACCATCATCATAATCACTCATGTCATCTTTATCATCATCATTTTTATTTTTATCGTCACCTTATTTTTATCATTATCATTGGTATTATTATTATTATTATTATTATTGTTATTAATATGATTACCAATCATTATTATCATTTTTGTCCATGTCATCATTTCCATGTTTACGGATATTGTTATTTTCATTATTAACGGCATTATGACTGTAATGATATGTCAAGTAATACGATTCTTACAAATTGCCCGGGAGCGTAAAAAGAGCAAATTAAACCGTTTATTTTGTTTCTTTCGGAACGATTTCGTGTCCAAGGTTTGGTTAACCAGCCGATCATAATCCATTATTTATTATTGATTGTCCATGTTTTTCCTTCCTAAACAAACAATAAATAAACAACATATAAGGAATTGCACTAAGGTTGCAAGTATTGTCTGTCATCCAGAACGGTGTTTATTTAATATCGTTTTGTTTTGGTTTTTTTGTCTGTAAGGATATTTTCTTCGTTTTATCATTATTCATAATTGATTTATTTCTAGGGGAAAAGATTGGAGATGGAGAGAGTGTGTGTGTGTGTGTGTGTGTGTTTGTTTGCGTGTGTTTGTGATAGGAAAGGGAGAGAGAAGGGGGGAAGAGGGGGGAATAGAAGAGGTACGAGATAGAGATATAGAGAGAAGAGGGGGAATGGAAATAGAAAAGAGACGAGATGGGGATAGAGAGAGGAAAGGGAGAGAGAAGTGGGAAGGAAGTGGTGAAAGAGGTATGGAAAGAAAAGAGAGACTAGAGGAGAAAGAGAGAGGGGGTAGGGAATGGGGAAAGAAGAAGAAAGTGGAGTGGGAGAGAAAGGAGGGGCAGCTAGGTGTTTTGTCGTCTGCTGTCTGTAGATAGTTGAACGAAACATAATAGGGGTTGCGCCATTTGGCACAGTTCCGCTTTGCACGAGGCAAGAACGTTCCTGGCAGACAAAGTTACATAACTTGGCAAGGTTTCAACACTGATGATTTGTTTCGTATTAAGTTTATATTATTCCCGAAGGACGTGAGATTGCGGCAAGGTGAAAGTGGCAGCACAGTGTTACAAGCGAAGAATGCATGCATTCCCCTCTCTCCGTCTCTGTAGTTCAATAGGTAGAGCGTCCGCCTCGGGACCTGTAGCTCAGTCATACCTTAACCCTTTCACAGCAAGGTCTGATTCGAAATAAGCAAAATTTTGAAAATGTACGTGTTATTAAACCAGATATATCCGATTTCAGTGAACTGACATATGCCAAAAGCTTGAATTTCAGGCTTTTGGCATATGTAAGTTCACTGAAATCTAATTTATCCGGTATAAGAACTGGCAAATCTTGAAGATTGTGGTATCCTTAGCAGTGAAAGGGTTAACGTCGGTAAAATCGGCCTTTTAGCAGCTGCGGCCCCGCTTGGCGCCTAACACTTTCAATGCTAAAGACACCAAAAATCGTCAAGGCTTGCTTGCCTGTTCTTAAACCAGATCAATCAGATTTGGCATAAGTCAGTTCACTGAATTCTGATTTATCTAAGAACACATACATTTTCAATATTTTGCATATTCAGTTGGGTTAGCATGAGACTTCGCTATGAAAGGGTTAACGTTATTGAAACAGTGCTAAGTCGTGGTTGGCCCGGTGTCAGAATACTGGGTGAGATATTTGAGTGAGCCCTCCGTGTATCTATGTGGGGCAGCATGTTAACTTGTCTGGAAAACTCCGCCTTTGACCAAGACCTAGATTGCGTTTTAACCCTTTCACTGCTAAGGAAACCAAATTGGTGGTTTTTGGCATATCTATGTCAGTTCACTGAAATCTGATTTATCTAGTATAAGAACGCGATTTTGCATATTTCAGTTGGGTTAAAATCAGACCTCGTTGTGAGAGGGTTAAAAGATCTGTAAATAGACAACCAACCAAGCGACCAAAAGTCTCTATAGTACGGCATCCTGCGGATCTTTAACGATGGACAGTCCAGCTAGGGTTGTCAACCCTTCTTTGACCAGTCCAGACAGTCAATGACCAGTGGCGATCTCCGACATGACGTCCTGGAACAGACAGATTTAATAAGTCGGCTTATCAAACTACCCAACGACTAAGCCAGGCTTTTACTATCTGGTACACGAGGCCTAAACGTCTGCGATCGTGAGATGAAACAATGTCGAGAGAAAGAAAGATTAACTCTTTCACAACAGGGTCAGATTCTAATCGAACCTAAATGTTATGCAAAATCTTCAAATTCAACGGGTCTTCATACCAGATAAATCAGCTCTTAGATGACTGACATAAGATGATTTTGGCATGATATTTCAGCCCGCTTAAATCTGATTTATCTGGCATATGAACACGCAAATCCAGATTTTTTTCATGTATCTAGTCAGTTAGTATTTCGAGAAATAACCTTAGCATTGAAAGGGTTAAGGTCTTTTTTTTAATGTTATGAAGAATGAAAGAAGTTAGTGAATGAAGTAGATTATAATATGAGAAGTAAATCAGGAGTATCTATACGCTATCAATCGTATGCCTAAAACCAATCAATCAAAAATGAAAAACAAAATGAAACGATTGAACGAGGTTTGCTATAGTGTTTCTTTCCTCCTTTTTTTCTCCTTCATTTCTTCCTTCTTTCCTTTCTTCATTCCTTTCTTCCTTCGTTTCTTCTTACCTTCCTTCCTTCTTTCCTTCCATCCAACATTGCTTTTATACGTTTTTCCAAATACCGGTTCTTTATTCATAATTTATTCATTTATTATTATTTTGCGTGTGTTTGATTGTGTGGGAAGTGTCGTGTACAATATTTTACAATGCAGTTGTGTAGCTCTTTCTCTGTAGTTGACATTTTCTCCTCTATCTGTCATCATCACGCCTGGAGATAGCACGGACATACAATGTGATATGTGGAGGCGTAGCGGCCGCAGGGGTAGCGATGCAGTACAGAGCCAGAAGGGGGGGGGGGAGGAGGGTTCGATTCCTATACATTAACAATGTCATTGTACGTTCAAAACGAACGGACGACTAAATTCTGGCATTAGACAAAGCATGCTATAGCCTTTATCTGTACAGCGCCTATCCATACATCGCACAGCTCTGGTTCCTACTGCTGTTTTGGCGCGGGTTCGAATCCTACTCGAAGCACTAATTATGTTGTTTCTGAGACTGCCTTTTTAACCCGGCGAAAAACTAAATAAACCGTATCTTGCTGTAGTTTTGAGAATTTTATTCAATTTTTCTTTTATCTTTTTTTTATCACTAATATTATACAAACAGGCATAAACAAAGGTTAGTGACACCTATCCTGGCTTCAGCCATCTTGATTTACACAATACTATCAATTTGTCTTGCACGATATCATCGCACCTTATTTGGAGAATCAATCATGTTTGCCGACTATTTATAGCTCCTTGGTGGATGTGGGGAGGGGTCAGCAAAGGGTAGAAGGGGGATTGGGGGGGGGGAGGGGGTGTTCGAGATAAAAACAGGAAACAGGCCTTTCCATTTTTCCATCAACAATGTGGCATTGCTGTCTGGGGGGGGGGGGGGGGGGGGGGGGGGGGGGGGGGGGGGGGGGGGGGGGGGGGGGGGGGGGGGGGGGGGG
>JAUEKZ010002347.1:10000-19300 GCA_031471865.1 Melibe leonina | reverse complement strand
CAATCCACCACCCCCCCCCCCCCATACAAACACCTTCTTCAAAAACCGCTTCTTCTCTCCCACACCCTGTCTTTCCTCGTTCCTTTCCCTTTCTCCTGTTTGTCACTCTCACTCTTCCGCTTCTCTATTCACCCCCTCTATCCCTTTCTCTCTCTCTCTCTCTCTCTCTCTCTCTCTCTCCCTCTCTCTCTCTTCCCTCACCCCTTCCTCTTCTCTCTCCCTGCCCCCTCCCTCTCTCCCTCCCTTCTCTCTTTCTCTCTCCCTTTCCTTCAACCCATTTCTCTCTCCCTCATCCTCTTTTCTCTCCCCCCCCCCACCCGTACTATCGCAGTGCGAATTAAAAAAGGAAAGAAAAAGCAAGCAGTTGGAATCTATACTTAGTGAGGCGGTAGCGAGTGACGAAGTGATGAGGGGGAGGATCCTTCAGTCTCTCACATGCCGCGCGCACACACATACACGCACACACATGCCGCGCACCGCAAGCCGCTCGTCGTCCCCTCAATCAACCCGACCTACCAGATCGGCCGCCGTGCGATTACAACTTACCACGTACTCTCTACAACTTTACTTAGTCTACTTACTATCTATAGCCATCCACTTACATAAACAAGCGCAGAACGCTCTCGCAAACTTGGCCTTGAATTATTATATATTATCTCTCTATTTATTTTTTACATATTGTACTTTTCTGGTTCGCATCGATCGCGTTGAATTCGCCGCCTCTCGTCACCGACTGATAATGCACGCACAGTCAGTCAGTCAGCCCGGGATCAGGGACAGTTAATTATGCACTGGTCCACTGTCAGTTAGTCAGTTAGTTCGTTCGTCTTTCAGTTTCAGTAACCGAGCAGTCAAACACCGCCAACATCAACAATATTATCACCACCGCCACCGACAAAAATAACAACAGTAGCAGGAATAACGACGACATCGGTCCAGTCCTTCTTCCCGTTGTTAGTGTGTTCCAAGTTCCAATGTGGGATGTGTGTTTTGTTGGAGCCAGTGCCAGAGGATTGACACCAGGAGTTACCATCGTCACAGTGGCTTTTTTATCTTTACCTGCACCCACCTGCCTGAAGCCTGGACTAATCGTTGAAAGACGCGGTGAGTTTGCACTAGTTTTTTTTTTTTTTAAACAGAAAGAAAGACCGACTGAACAGCTTGTCAGACAGGCAGATAGACAGAAAGTCAGACAGACAGATTGTCAGACAGACAGATAGACAGAGAGTCAGACAGACAGATTGTCAAACAGAAAGACAGATTGTTGGAGAGACAGACAGAATCGATCCCCGCTGATTCGGATCAGCAGTGACCAAAGTTAACGAGTCATCGGTGGTTGGGTAGATAGATCAGTAGTAATTGTCTTGGTCACAGGCAAGCTGTCTGCCTGCACTACCCACTACGCCACTGCCTAGTTCTGTGTACGTGTGGCATGACAGAACAAAGCGACAATTAATATACATTGGCCAGGTAGGCACGTAGGCTAATTAAAATCTATTGATAAGAGAGGCACAATTGAAATCCATTGATTGGACAGAGTAGTTGAAATCAACATCTATGGAAAGGACAGTAATACAATTGAAATCCATAGGTAGGGTGGACGTAATTATTAGATCAATTGACATGACAAAGACGTAGTCGTCATCAGCATATTATCAATATCATTATCATTATCATCATAATCATCATCAACCGTCGTTATTATCTGTCGGCGTGGTGATTATCACCTTTTTTTTCGTCGTTCAGTCACATAAAATTCATAACAAAAATGATATTGTGGTGATACTAATTACAACAATAATGATAGTAATATGAACTAGAATAAAAATGAAGATAGTAACAATAATGGTAATGATAACAATGATATAGTTCTGCCTTTGATATGACTTATACTGTATTAAGCTGTGTTAAACGAATAGTGCTTTAAAGAAATAATCTGCTTGTTTGTTTTTGTTTTGTTTATTGAGAGTCTTAGGGCGCTTGCAACTGCTATGGTCATATTTTATTATAAGCGCCCAAAACAATCTACTGGTAAGTGGTAAAGATTGTATATATGTAATCAATTAAGGGGATGAATATTGTGTGAACATTATTGTATTCAGTTAAACACTAAATACCCGGCGATACATAAAAACCTGATTCGTAAAAATCCGCATCCCATAAAATATATGTAGCTCAGTCAATATAGGATTCTTATTAACCAAATTGTAAAAGAATTAAAAAGAAAAAAAACCAAAAACTATGGTCAAGACCTCAAAAATTATAGCCTCGGCAAGGACTACTGGAGTCCTTGCCTTATAGTCTTTAAAAGGGCACGGAGATAGGGATATTATAAATAAATTGCCTCTTACTTGTATAAAATACCAAAAATTGTGCTGCAAAATGACAAGCAAGAGTGACACTAAAAAAATTGATAGCGCATCCGGAAAATATTCAATTTAAAACATTGGGACATTATCAAAATTGTAAGGGGGGGGGGGGGGACCCATGGTCATGACTAGATGATATTTTGTGAGTATTTTGATTTTGTATCATCGATTGATCTTTATAAAGTCAGTGTGTTCTATTTAGGTGTAAAGGTCCTAACCTTGTCTATTGGTGGCAAAAAATAAAATAAATAAAAAATAGACGTCTAGTTCATAATGGTTTTTTTTTTAAAAAACAAATCCCAGTGATACTGTTAAATGTTTGTTTAATGTAGTTTTATAAACGTGTTTATTTCATCCCAATGAGATGATAAACAAGATCCGTTTTCATAGTAAAGATGGTGAAAAGATTAATGATACCAGATTTATTGTGTGTAGATCCGTTTACTTTTGACGTCACAGTGACAAAATATTTACGTTTTTCCAACACATTAAGTGAACTCATTTTCTGCTCTTAACCCCTCTTGTTAATAGCATCATGGTAGTTTTTGTGTAATGATTCACAAAAGTAAGTATTTTGTGTTAACACATTCGTTCAGTCTGTTGGCACGTCCGTTAGGGAATATCACAATAATATGCGAATTCGGAAAACAACCTAGATTGAGGCAATACAGAACAGGGTGTGTACCCAGCAGAATTGGACCCCGCTTTCATTAACCCTTTCACGGCGAGGTCTGTTTCTAACCCAACTGAAATATGCAAAATCTTGAAAATATGCAAAATCTTGAAAATGTATGTGTTCTTATACCAGATAAATCCGATTTCAGTGAACTGACATATGAATTTCAGGCTTTTGGCATATATCAGTTCACTGAAATCGGATTTATCTGGTATAAGAACAGGTAAGCTTTTGGTGTCAATAGCATTGAAGGGTGAAAGGGTCAACACCAAGACTACAACGTACATATTTTGTGTGGTTGTCTGTTGTGGGTATGTTTTAACTGTTTTTTGTGAACGGCAATGGGTAAAAGTGGGGTCTTATAATATAATGATAATAATACAAAGTTTTTCTAACGCACTTTACCCCGTTCACAACAGGCTCAAAGCGCAAATGTACAATTTCCAGACAAATAACTTTGAATATTGGAGGTTACACTTTGACAGGGATGATAAAAATTAAAACATCATTATATTGGATAAAACTATTCAATTTTCAAACAAAGCCTGTAAGAAGTTTTCAACATGGGAGATTATGATTACAATGAATGATGAAATGATGATATCAACACTATTAAACTTGGCAGACATTAAACAAATGAGATTTTAAAAAAGGACTTGAAAGTGTCTATATTGTCTATATAACGGACATGTCTCGAGAGGGAATTCCAAAAGAAGGGTGCCGAAAATTGAAATGACTTCTCGCCAGTTTTAGGAAGCATAGTTCGTTTTGTGAGCGTCAGATGATCTTTACTTGATCGTAGGGTTCTATTTGGGGTATATGTATTATTTAGCTCAGTGGGGAACTGTCTGCTCTGCTGGTTACGCTGCCTGTCATTCTGTTATTATATGCCTGGCGCTACAAAAAACCAATCTCGGAAGGCAATGTCATTCATCTTCAAGTTTAGTCTATGGACAACCAAGAGCACCAGCTGAATTGATACTTTACGTATTCAGAGTTTTACACACATTTTGGTATTTAATTGTAGGAATCAGATGGATTATTTTCTCTCTGTTTGTATGCCCATTTATTGACGCATACTTCTGAAAATGAAAGCGACGCTTTGGCCATATCTAATTGGTTCTGCAATGATTTTATTTATTACGGCTCTTGTGATGACAACTTCACATCGATTTTAAATATGAGAAGCTTAGGCGGACAAAAGAAAATATGCAGCAAGGCTAATAAGGTTTCTTCCATAACGGCATCAAAGACCCAGCGCAGTGGGCTGATCACATGCTTACGTCTTTTGTCTTGATCCAAAGTTGTTTTTCTTGATCTTTGATTGGTTTTTAATTGGGTACGAGCTTTTTTTATAGGTTGTGAG
Organism: Melibe leonina; assembly: GCA_031471865.1. Taxonomy (NCBI): domain Eukaryota; kingdom Metazoa; phylum Mollusca; class Gastropoda; order Nudibranchia; family Dendronotidae; genus Melibe; species Melibe leonina. The sequence continues at coordinate 14,889 of JAUEKZ010002347.1, read as the reverse complement.
TGTGTGTGTGTGTGTGTGTGTGTGTGTATGTGTGTGTGTGTGTGTGTTTGTGTGTGAGTATATGGGTGTTTGTATGTTTGATGTGGTTTTTTTTTTGTCGATCTGCCAGTGAAACCGCTGCTACTTTGAAAATGCAAATTTCAACACTCTAGACATTATGAAGCGGCAAGGGTTCGATCCGATCCAACGTTCAACCGGTTTGGAGGCGATGCTCTACCTATAGTAGTTTCGTATGGTGAAAGCCAAAACCCATCCGAGGGCAGGTCGGTCAGTGGGGGCGGCACTCTGGGATCGACACGTTGGTGCCGGTTCGGAGACCTTGCTCTACCTATTGAGCTACGGCTTAAGTTATCAAACTCTTCTGCATATATCTTCCAATCCTCCATCACCAGCACCACATTTACTATGAACACCAGCAGCAAATTCACCATGACCACCATCAATCCCTTTAACCATGACCACCATGACACCCACCACTACCACCACAACCACCATCACCGTGACAACCACCACTACCACCACAACCACCATCACCATGACACCCACCACGATCACCATCACCATAACACCCACCACTACCACCACAATCACCATCACCATGACACCCACCACTACCACCACAACCACCATCACCAAGACACCTACAGCTACCACCACAATCACCATCACCATGACACCCACCACTACCACCACAACGACCATCACCATAACACCCAACACTACCACCACAATCATCATCACCATGACACCCACCACTACCATCACAACCACCATCACCATGACAACCACTACGATTACCAACACCATAACACCCACCACTACCACCACAATCACCATCACCATAACACCCACCACTACCACCACAATCACCATCACCATAACACCCACCACTACCACCATGATCACCATCACCATAACACCCACCACTACCACCACAATCAACATCACCATGACACCCACCACTACCACCACAATCACCACCACCACCACCATCGCCATCACCATGGCAACCACCACTACCACCACAACCACCATCACCATGACACCTACCACTACCACCACAATCACCATCATCATGACACCTACCACTACCACCACAATCACCATCACCATGACACCCACCACTACCACCACAATCACCATCACCATGACACCCACCACTACCACCACAATCACCATCACCATGACATCCACCACTACCACCACAATCACCATCACCATGACACACACCACTACCACCACAACCACCATCACCATGAAACCCACCACGACCACCACAATCACCATCACCATGACACCCACCACTACCACCACTACCACCATCATCACCATGACACCCACAACTACAACCACAATCACCATCACCATGACAACCACAACTACCACCACTACCACCATCATCACCATGACACCCACCACTACCACCACAATTACCACCACCACAATCGCCATCACCGCTACCACCATGCCCACAATCCACGCCCCCCCCCCCCCCCATCACAACCATGAGGTGGACATAAACCAGACGTTCTGGTAAATGGACAACGTTCGGGATACTGGATAGTAGACAGTCTAATAATGACCTAAACAATTCACACCATAGATCTATTATCTATGATTCACACCTTTTCCCGACATTTTTTATAACATTTTCACACCAAGATCTGAGTCTACCCAAACTGAATGAAGCGAACAATCTTAAAAATGTATGCGTTCTTATAACATATTAATAAGATTTCATTTAACCGGCATGTACCGACACCAAAAGCCTGAATTATTAGAATAGTGCTGATGATGATAATGACGGTGATGATGGTTATGATGATGATGAAAATTATTATTATTATTACTATAATGATAATAATAATATTATTATTATTATTATGATAATGATGATGATGATCATGATGATGGTGATAATGATTGTGTCATCTTATAGAGCGTAAGTGTCCATCTTGTAGATGGTAGATGCTGAAAAGGAAAGTAAAGTGTGGGCAGTTAACCATCTAAAGAGAGAAAGAGAGAGAGGGGGGTGGAGACAGAGAGATAGAGATAGAGAGAAAAAAGAAAGAAAGGAGGATAAAGGGAAGAGAATGAGTTAGTGAGTGAGTGTATGTGTGTCTGTGAGAGACAGGGGGTTGGAAGAAAGAGACGGCGATAGAGAGAGAGAGAGAGAGAGAGGGGGGGGGAGAGAGAGAGAGAGAGAAAAAGAGGGAGAGATAGGGAGAGAGAGAGAGAGGGGGATAGAGAGAAGAGAGAGAGAGTTGCCTGTGTGTTGGTGATATAACTTTGCAGACATTCCGTAATCTTTTAAAACACTGCCAGTCAAAAAACCCAAGCACTTGTTATGCAATGGTTCCTGCTATTTTTAGATCTTCACTGATATCGATAATTGCGTAACATCTATGTGTGTGTGTGTGTGTGTGTGTGTGTGTGTGTGTATGTGTGTATGTGTGTGTGTGTGTGTATGTATATATGTTTACGGAGGACAAGAATTCAGTTTTCGGCATGACACTGAATTTTGTGCAGCGCCAGGAGCACCTGTTTATGTCCGTCTGCCTGTCTGTCTTCTGTTTTTACTGACCTTATTACACTGGTGATATGTAATGTTGCATAACTTATAACATATTTTACACACACACACACACACACACACACAGACACATACAGACACACACTAACGCACAGAGAGAGAAACGTTTCGAAAGAGAGAGAGAGAGAGAGAGAGAGCGAGACAGAGAGACAGAGAGAGAGAGAGAGGGGGGGAGATAAATTATAGAAGAGAAAGAAAATTGATAGAGAAGAAAGAGGGATTGTTAGAGAAGAGGACAGAGAGAGAGAGAGAGAGAAGAAGAAGAAGAAGAAGAAGAAGAAGAAGAAGAAGAAGAAGAAGAAAAAAAAGAAGAAAAAGAAGAAAAAGAAAAGAAGAAAAAGGGGTAGTATCCACAGACAGGGGGTGAAAAAGATAGACCGACAAGACAGAAGAGGAAAAAGGGGCGGCGCCTAGCGCGAGAGAAAATCCATCGATTTGATTGGCTGCCAACAGCATTGCTAAATGTGTCACGCGAGTGACGTAAGTTCTCGTTGCGCAACGAAAATATTTTTTTTCCTTTTCGAGTTTGTGAATGGGCCGCGACCTTCACACGATCACGTAATCGGAATGTGGTTTTTGTTTTGTTTGGCCGGGCGTCCGTCTCTCTCGGCGAGATTAATAAAATTTGCCAGATATGTTTGGTGGATTACAACGGAGTTATAATTTGATACCAGCATTGCGGTTTGAAATACTATGTAATAATAATTCTTTGTTGAAAAATCTTTTTGAACATAAATATACCAACATGTCAAATTTTCGCGCGAATCTATATTTCTAGACCTTAACAAAAAAGTTGAACAAAATTAAAACAATGAGGAATGCATGTCTGGCAATTCGTCTTCCAGCCGTCAGTCGTTGATGAGGGATGTCGTTGAAAAGTGTAATAATAATACGACGTGAGTGTGTGTGTGTGTGTGTGTGTGTGTGTGTGTGTGTTTGTGTGTGCGGGATGAAGCAACAGGATGACATGAGCATCGGCAGTTTGTGTAACATCCCACCATGATGTTCTGTTGTGTAACGACGAAATTCTTGCTTGCATAATTAGACTCTACCGTACGGGGTTAGACTGTCCGTCATTGTTGCTCCACGTTTCCTTGTATTGTGATTGCTGCCAATATGTATGTGTCATGTGTAAAAATAGGGAAGGAGGGGTGGTGAGGATGGGGAGGGAGGTAGGGAAAGGGATCAGGAAGGAGGACGGGGGAAGGAGAAAAGAAAGAGGAGGTGATGGGAGGGAGAGGAAATATAAATAGAGGTATGAGAAAAGAGGGAGGGCATGATGGGGCAAGGGGAGGTCTTGTTGGCCCGGTGTCAGTATACTGTGACTTGATGAGAAACAGGTTGCAACCAACCAACTCAGTCTGTGCATGGCTGTCGTCACTACACAATCATAGCGGTATTCTGTACCACCAGAGACAACAACTTGAGTCTCGGTTACCACCATAGACGAGAGAGAGAGAGTGTCTATGGTTACCACCCACCTCTGTTCTTCTTTGGATTGTTATTGTTTTTTATCATCATCAATATCGTCATTGTCGTCGCCATCATCATCATAATCATGATCATCAACATTATCATCATCATTATCATCGTCATCAACTTTTTAAAATATTATTATTTTTTATTTGTCTTCCCATCTGTCCCTGCCTGGACCTCAGTGACGTCATGTTAGCTATTGGTGCCAACAACTGTCGACATCCCGAGACAGCCACGGACCCCCACCCCAACCCCCACCCACCCCGCTCCCCATCCCCCTACCACATCAACCACAACAGCCCGCCCAGTGGTGGCGCCAACGACGAGAACAGCACAAGCAGTCGAAGGTAAGAGTGGTTGGATGGAGGGTATGGACTTAACCCTTCCACAACGAGGTCTGATTCTAGCCCAACTGAATTATATGCAAAATCTTTAAAATGTACGTGTTTTTATACCAGATAAATCAGTTTTCAGTGAACTGACATATGCCAAAAGCCTGACACCGGATAAATCAGTTTTCAGTGAACTGACATATGCCAAAGGCCTGATTATGATTTTGGCATATTATGTCAGTTCACTGAAATCTGATTTATCTGGTATAAAACAAGGCAAGCCTTGAAGATTTTGCTGTCCCTAGCAGTGAAAGGGTTAACATGCATGCCTGTCTGTCCTGTACTCCATGTATGTAGAATGTAGTATGTATGTATGTATGTACAGTGTATGTATGTATGTATGTGCGCGCGCGCGCGTGTGTGTACGTGTGTGTGCATGTCTGTCTGTCTCTGTCTATCTTTCCGTCTTTCTTTATTTCTATCTATGA
>JAUEKZ010002347.1:0-5000 GCA_031471865.1 Melibe leonina | reverse complement strand
TTAAAAGAGCACTAAAAAGGCAGCAACCAACCAAACAGCACAATGCATAATATTATTGTGGATGGACATTTTGGTTGGCTTGGTTGTTTAACATCATCGGAATCGATAGGTTGGGGGTTCGAACCCCGGCTACGTCATACCATAGACGTTAACCCTTTTACAGCGAACTGTGATTCTTACCCAATTGAAAAATGCAAAATCGTGAAAATGTACGGATTCTTAAACCAGATGAATCAGATTTTAGTGAACGGACATATGCCAAAAGCCTGAATTTCACTGGAATCTGATGTATCTGGTATAAAAACAGGCAAATCTTGAAGATCTTGGTGTCCTTAGCAGTGAAAAGGTTAAAATCGGCATTTAGCAGCTGTCTCGTCGGGTATTTGGTGTTATGGCGGAATAAAACTAAGTGTCAGCATGCTGGGTAATAGATTCGAATGAGCATGTATGGCAACATGCAAGATAAAGAGTCCAGCCTTTGATAATGCTAAATTGTATTTTTTTTTAAATGTTGAACTGGCGACAACCGAACAACCAGAACCAAAATGAAAGGCTGCTGAAAGCTTAGTAGAACATAATACACAATAGCGTGGTCTAGATGAATCATATGAACCGGTTTCCTACCATCACGTCAAGAGACACGTCGAGGTAATGAATGGACATTTCAGAATATATAGATTCAATCTATTTCGAGATCTCAGGGAGCTTTTCGTGTTCATTCATCTACGGTATTCTGCTCTAGCCAAGCGTGTTGAACGAACGAAAACGCACGGCAATAATAGAATACCCTACCTGCTTCAGCCGGTGCTGCTGTGATGGTACATAATATTTGGAAACAGAAATGTTTTTGAATCAGACATATTATATCAGCCGATGTTTGCGGGGAACAAAATAGAGCATGTCCATTGGTATGTCTGTTCATCTCTATCCCGTCTTCTTCTCCTCCTCCTCCTCCTCCTCCTCCTCCTCCTCCTCCTCCACCTCCTTCGTCTTCTTCTTCTTCTTCTTCTTCTTCTTCTACTTTTTCTTCTGCTTCGTCCCCTCCTTTCTCTCCCTCCTTCCTCCTCATACCCATCCTCCTATCTAGATAACTCTGTGTTCTATGTATCTCTTTTCCCACCAAATACACCAACAAGAACCCTTCCCACCATTACTGTGCTTAAACTCACCCCCCCCCCTTCCCATTTCTCAACCCCTACCCCCACCCACTATTTCTCCCTTGTCAAAAAAACATGTCAGCTCTAAATAAAACAGCAAACCCATTCATTCATTCTTTCATTCATTCATTCATTCAATATTTCATCCATTCACCGTCCTCACTGTTGACCCCTTCCTTCGTTCGTTCATCAGAACCCACATCTCTCATACCGACCAACCCCCACACCCTCTTAAACCCACCAAAGCCAATTATCGTACCATGCTCATCTCCCTCTCTCCCCCCCTCCTCCCCCACCTCTCTCCCTCACCCATTCCTCAACGCCTTCCGTGCATCCATCCAGGTCCCGCCCATCAATGTGCCCAGTCGCTCAGTCAGTCCATCCGTCCCGCCCGTCCGTTCGTTTTGTTCTGTTTTCGAATGCAGCTTTCCTCCCCAATCTTATTTTTTGCCCGTTTGCAACTGGCGTTTTGGGTGAAAGAAAGGGTTACGGGCAACAAAGTGAAGACCTGACCGTCGGGTCACGAGGTCATGTGAAAAGGGAAGATGCTATTTTCCCTTGCGTGGGGGGTAGCAGGTTGTGCGTGCGTGCATGCTTGCAGGTAAGACTAGAGGGAGGGGGGGGGGGGTGACTTGGGCAGAACAGGGGAGGGGCAGTGGCAGCCGTTATTATAACTGTTTTATGGGTAGTGAACTCTACTCCCTCCCTCTTTCTCTGTCTCAGGTTTCTGCTGGGTGAGTTTGTATGCATGTCAATAGGATTTAATTTTTTGTGTGTGTGAGCGAGTGAGTGACTCTGTGAGTAAGGGTGAGTGATAGAGAGAAGCTCTGGGATGAAATTCTTCCTCTTTTGTAATGGTAGGGTGGGGGATATCTTTTGTTTTGTCGGGAGGGGGGGGGGAGTAGGGCGGATTGGGGGTATGGGATTGAGGGAAGGTTGGATGGGGAGATGGGGAATTGGGGTGGGGGTGGGAGAGAGGGAGCAAGGGGAGGTTACTGGCTGCATGAGTGCCACCGGAAGGACGGATATAGGTTTGAACAATGAGTGAAAAAACATATCCAGTATCCAGGTACTCACCTGCAGTAAGGTCAGGGGGTCGGAGTTCAGTCAGACAGTAGGAAAGACCAGATCTGATCATGGCGGCAAGGAGGGTGGGGAGGGAGGGGGTAGAGGTTGTGTGCCGATGTCCGTGAGAACATACAATTCGTAGATTGGAGGGGATTAATGAAGCCACCAGGTGTTTTACATTCTGCGGTGGTTCCATATTTCAAATTTTAAAGAATTATTTAAAAAAAAAAAATTTGATTGACCGGCAGACAGACAAATGTACCGACAGAAAAACAGGCTAACCGACAGACGGACACAAAGCAGATAGTTAGATGGAGGATTGATTGATGAATTAATGATAAATCAATAAATCAATAAATAAATAAGATATAAATGCACACACATTATATATATTATATATATATATATATATATGTCGTGTGTATGATATATATTGATGCACTGACCTTATGGCACTGCGTGAATTGATTTTTCTTTGTTGATGAACATCTAGGGCTTTGTCCGATTATCTATCAATTTTTCATTCGTTAAAAATGTCGTCTGGTTGAAATTTTTTTGCGTTGTATAAAGTGTGTGTTTGACCTTGTTAGGGTGTCTGGTTTGTGTGTGTGTGTGTATTTGTGTATGTGTATGTATTTTATGTGCGTTTTTGTGTCTGTGTGTGATGGTATAGATATGTGGGTAAAAACGTTAAGAATGTGTGTGTCATTAAGTAACGTTATGGATGTAGGTGTGTGATGGTACAGGTGTGTGTATGTGTGTGTGTGTATGTGTGTGTATGTGTGTGTGTGTGTGTGTGTGTGTGAGTGAGAGAGAGAGACAGACAGACAGACAGATAAGAAAAAGTAGAAGGAGAATAATATATCGATACTATAGATAGATTGGTAGGTAAGTATGAATATAGATAGACGGACAGACTGACAGACACACAGACAGACAGACAGTTAGATAGATACATCGATAGATAGATAGATAGATAGATAGATAGATAGATAGATAGATAGATAGATAGATAGATAGATAAACGGAATGAATGGATGCGCGTGCTGGAAGGAATGTCTCTGTGAGAAATGAGACCAGGCTGAGTGAGGTCCCAGCCCAGCGACACGGTGACCCTGTCTTCTTATGTAACCTCCACCCAGGCATCCAACACCGCGTTACGAAACAGCTGTGAGGCAAGCAGCCTAAGGGACGGGTCACACTATCACCCCACCATTCACCGCCGTGAGGTTACGTAAGAAAGATATTAGAGTGAGGGAGAGAGAGAGAGAGAGAGAGACAGAGAGAGACAGAGAGAGAGAGAGAGAGAGAGAGAGAGAGTATTGCGTCCGTCTTATAAGAATAATAGTAAAGTCTGTAAAAGCAATTAGTCAGATATCAAGAATGATTGTCAGTGTAGATGCGAAACAAGGTCATAGAAAATACATAGATTTTAGAAATGGGGAAGTGGAAAAGTAACCAGGGGTTTGGGTGTGTAGTTTGGATAGTTTTGCTGTCTCATATTTTTTTGCTGACAAGTGATGGATGCTGTGGAATGTCCAGGGTTCTATTCCTGCACGGGTAACTTTTCTACATTGTTCTGGATTTGTTTTTCCATTAAAATTTGTACTGCCTGTTGTTATTTTATATCTGGCTGATTTCAATTAGTGAGTAGGTGTCAAAACTGCCGATGCCGATGACGATGTATTTCTTATTTAGCTTTCGGACCTGACCGAGTTATCAGTCATTCTTCTTATTCTAACGGGTTTGGTTGAAGATGCGCTATCTAGATATATACGGATTTTTTTGGTGTTCTTTTTAGGTTGGTTGGTTGGAAAGAGTATATTTTGCCGTTTTAATCGTTCGGATATCTGTACTTAATGGTTAGGTCATATTCAAAGGCGGAGCTCAATTGACAATTTATCGTGATGCTATACAGGATAGATAGGTTGGGAGCTTTTATATATTATCCTTCTGTCACAGTATACTGACATCGATGTATGGGTGGATGGATAGATAACATGGATGTTGAATGAATAAATAGAGGGACGGACGGAGGGACGGAAGGATGAATAGATAGATGGATGGATGGATAGATAGTCCAGTCCATAGTCATACACACACACGCACACACACACACACACACACACACACACACTCCCTCCCTCACCCAATCCCCCCTCTCTCTATCACACACACACACACACACACATGCACACACTCGCCCTCTCTCCCCTCCTCTCTCTCTCTCTCTTTCTCTCTCTCACACATACACAATACACACACACATACACACACACACATACACACACAAAGCACATAACAGTAGCCGGGAGACAGGCAGGCCGACAGACAAACAGATAATATTATAATGGTTGTTACTAAAGCCTGTTACTATAGTTTGCACTTTGCAGCTCCAGCGTCAAATTGTAAGTACCCGCTGGCAGCAGACCTGCCTCTAGCAGGAGAGGAATTGAAGCAGTCCAGCATTTAATCAGACCTCTTGCCTCCTCTCCTCCATCCACTCCCTCTCCTCCTCCTCCCCCCCCCCACCTTCCACCTTCCCCCTTCCCCCGATCGCCATGAGTTTATTTTTTCCCCCATCACACGGCTCGGGCAGCAGCTATTTTACTCGATGACCGCGCCTTGAACCCGACGGTGCTTCCCTCTCTCTCCCTCTCCTCCCCTCCCCCCATTTTCTCTTTTGCCCGGCACAATCGACTCTCTTTCTCCCCCCCCCCCCACTTCTCTCTCTCTCTCTCTCTCTCTGCTTCACTTTCTCCCTCTTTCTGTCTA
>JAUEKZ010002236.1:0-19326 GCA_031471865.1 Melibe leonina | reverse complement strand
GTGGGCTTGTGACAGCTCATTTCGTCTGTCAATAAATTGCCGGTAAGCCGGTTATAGCCGGGAAATTTACAGGTCTGGATTGACAATAATAATTGTTATAATAATAATAAAGAATTAGAACAAGGGGAATAAATACAAAAAATAGAGAAAATGGGTGAACAACACATGGAGAGCGACAAAATGACCAGAGGATGGCAAGATCACTGTGTTCTGACGAGAACTAGGAGGGGGGTGTACGCAAGGTTAAGTGAATATGACCTGGTGGGGAGGCGAGAACATTACATCTGTGGAAGTGCTGTTCCGCACAACCTGAGTAGGACAAGGACTCACGATAGACTAATGCCAGAAACGAGGAAGGAGTGAACGTCGCCCTTTTGGGGTGAAGATCAACTCAGACCATACGTGTTCGGCATAGTCATGGTAGGACTGCGATACCCTTTTGTAGGTGCCCATGCAAGTCATATATGTCATGTACGCCGTATGGTGGGTCTCATGTGCCAAAAAAACCCCCCCAAAAAAACAAAAAAACAATAATAATAGTAATAATAATAATGAAGATATAGTCCGGACCATCAATATCACACACCGACATCCAGACCGCGACCACCCCCAGAATCACATCCCCCGCCCCATTCCAACTGCCGCATACCCCACCCGCCACAGCCCGACCCAGTACAGCACCAGACCATTTCATATGCCCCATAGACCCCTTTCATGAAAAAAATCATGAATTTCTAGGTTAGGCCACATTTTTAGTGTTTGGCCCCCTGAATATAAGGTTATATCAGTGCCCCAGGGTAAGTACACTCAATGTGACTCAAACCTCGTTCTACTGCCAAGTTTGGGGAAAGCATAAAGGGGGTGGCTAGAATGGCAGTACCCGGTACAACAAAAATACCATGTCTCGTGGGTTAGGGCAATACAGTAAGAAAGGTGATTAAGAACTCAATGTTTTCAGGTCCATATAGAGAGTGTAATTGATCATAGCTATAGATTGACCAACCAAGAAAACAGTTTTAAGAGAGTGTTTAAGGGGTGTTTTAACTGGTAAGGTTAAGTATGGTGGTTACAAAATTTTAGCCTGGCAGTAAATTGGGAATCAATTACACTATTACTAAGTCATTAATGTTACAGATAAGTTTTTGGCGGATGGGGTTATAACAAGGTTTTTAGTGTTTCTAAATATTAGATCTACTTACCGATCCATTCTTCAGCTACAAGCTAGAAGTAGGTGAGAATCAAGAATGGTAGTAAAGTGGGTGACGCGATATAACGAGGTTTGAGTTAAATAAAAGAACAGCTAGACTTTGACCCTTCCAGAGGTGTTTCACAGAGGGGTGGTTCACATTACAAAAATTGATCTTTTTAAAAAGTTAACAAAGAAATGATTTACAATTACAAGGAAAAAAAAAGCATCACCTCTTACAATCATAAAGGAGATAAGCACACACAAACAAATCATGTCTACCATCCACATCATGCATTATAGTCTAGGGAGACCCAGGATAATCTGCCGCTCTTTGCGCACAAAAGTACTCAGTCCTTCTAAATAGCAAGTGTAGATAGCCCTAAAGATGATAGGTAAAGCCAAAAGAGAAAAACAGAAGGAGTGCTCACAAGAGACACCTGCCAACCACCGGCTGGAAAATAAAATAGCATAATGCAAAAGCAAACTGCAGAATATATAATCTAATCATCAATATTTTGTTTATTTCTGTTCGGATATTCAATGGAATAAAATGACAATGCATGTAATGTAAACCTAGAAAATTCCAAATAAATGAAAACATATGAAATGGCAATGAGCATAACATCAGTTGGCAGATGGTTATGTATCAAGTTAAGACATTGCACATGTCACCTGCTATCAAAATGTAGTAAGAAAGGTATACATACTTTTTTCAAAACTCACTTGCGCCGGAACACGCATGTTTTACGTGACAGCATTTCATTTAAAAATACGCCACGCGAGCCTTGTGTTGTCGACTTCAAACCCCTCTAACCTTAGCTTTATCACGTGTATAGTGCGTTCGTCATCGTCAATCGATAGAGCAGTCTATTTCATTTCGTATTTTTTGTCTTTCGGTTTTTAAATGTCAAAATTGAAATCAAGGTAAAATAAAAACTGCGAGCTGTCTAAATGTCAAAAAACGATCCTTTTGTGTATTAATGAGTGAAAGTGACATTGACAGCGATCAGTACAATGTTCCCGAACCATAAAGAAAAGCGAAAATAACTATGTTGTAGTCAAGTTGGCTGACTAAACACAAAAAAAACATAAACAGAGGGTTTTAGACATTTTTTAAATTTTTTTTTATTATCAATGTATGCTTCCAGAATTCCTGAGGAGAGCGAAATTCTTCTTATTTTCCAAATGTCACAACATACTTTCTTTAGATGTTTTCAATAAATATTTTTTGTTTTATGCAAAGTTCTATGTTCAAATAATACTAGATCTATATAGATATCTAAATTTTAAATCAATAGCTTTATCGTTTTTTTTTAAATAAATAAAAAAACAAAACAAAAGAAACCCCAAAAACCTCCAGCGTCAACTGCTGTTAGTTAGCCGAAAAATGCCTTTGGCGCAAGTGAGTTAAACACAAGTGACATATTTGTTACCCCATTTCAACTGGTGGATTAGCAATTATCAGGATCCTCCTTCAAACCACCCAATAAGTGGACTCTCAGTCTCAGCAGGCCAAAGCAAACAAAATTCCAATTGCCCATCTGGAGAAGCACAATATAGTGCTTGAATCTGGGAAAAACGCAATATAAATGCTATCTATCATTTAAATCAGGCACGGAGTAGTTTTGAAACTTTTGTGCAGCCACACTGAGGTATTTGGTCCACTCACTCCAAATAACCCCACCCAGTCAGACTATTCGTATTCTCAGCTATTCTTTTAACCTTATGTGTGGTTTTGTTTCATTTAGTTTTTGTTTTTTTGGAATCAGCCATTTCGTAAGGTATACTATGATTTTGACTGAAGTGGAAGTTAGCTATGGGAAAAATTATCAGAAGTCTTGGCTCGAGGCAAATTCAGCACGTTAAGGGTTTACATGGCAAAATGAAAAAATACTAATAACTCATGAAAAAAGTAGCTAATCATAAGGAACTGATAAAAGCAAACAAACAACAAAAACCCTTTAGAGATAAGCATGGATGACGCTGAAAGCAAAAAGGGACATCATATTTTTCATTCATAGGTTTTGTCCCTTGAAAACTGATGAAGTCAATATTGCTTAAAGTCAACACTTCTTGTTCGTCCCGAGGTGTTCACTTTATCGAGATTCCAGTGTTGTATGTGCAGACTGCAAGGGCATAATATCAACTTGTCTTGTCACTCTTTTCACTTTTCTCGTTTTCAGAATTCAAATTCGACAGGCCCAGCTTAGACCAGTCCTCCTTTAACATCAGGTTTCTGGGATCAAACAAGAAATAAAATGCCCATAATAAATTTACAAACCAATGATACGTAGGTCATATCTAACTCTAATATTTAGAATTTTTTTTTTTAAAAGTGACTGATGAAATCATCATTCATTTTACCTTGGAAATAAGTCAATTTTGAAATTATTATAAATAAATAGCAACCCTGACACAGCTTTGCTGAAAATATACAGTGCAACTTCCGGATAACGACATCGCTCGGGACCATAAAATTATGTCGTTATCCGTAAATAAGATAAGATAAGATAAGATAACTTTATTGATCCCTCAACGGGGAAATTATTTTACAATGTTACATACAGACATAGGGATGCGCCATAAGACTGGAAATGTTGTTATTTAGAAGTTTCCAAGATGGCGGACATTGGGGTGTGGTAAATCTGTGTCAATGAAACAATGTGTTGTGCTAGTTGTCTCCTGCAAGTCACTGATTGATACTTAAAATGTGTTTTCCCGGTGCTTATTTCAAACTAAAGCGATTTCATTGGCAGATTGATAAAGCGATCTGATTGGCTATGACTAGTCTTTTCTAGAAGATCTTATTGGATGGTAAAAATGGCAAATTATTGGCTAAGACACAGGGTCAAATGTCAACAGTTGCAACCTCAATGTCGTTATCCAGAGGTTTTACTAGAATGTATGTCGCTATTTAGAGGCTTTTATGCTACTAGTACTAATGTCATATAGCAAAAAAAATGGGACCAGAGGCCTATGTCGTTATCCAGAGAATGTTGCTATTCAGAGATGTCGTTATCTGGAAGTTGCACTGTAGAAGATATCATAGTAGAATAACAGACACCTACTGTTTTGTGCTTTTTTTTATCATGAAGATATACATAATACATAGAGCATGTGGCAAAATAGTAGTAGAGCGGTGAACTTGAAACATTCAAGCCTCGGTTCAGTCAGTAGCAATTAAAGAGGTTAGCTACCTTGATTTGATGCTATCATTAGCTCTAGGTACCAATGATGACTGAAAGCGCATTCAATAATCTATTGCTGTGCAATTCCATGTCTCGTCAATAAACAAACAGAAATCGAATGGTCAAGGAAATCGAAAGGATTTTGGTGTCTTATAATGATTCCTTTTCATGAATATCTCCTCTCCAAGACCAAATATTTGGCAATTTTTTGTCTCTTGCACCAGGGCATCCGCTACCCTAAAAAGAGGGCCTCAAGCTAAGTGGTAAACTTTGGTCTGTGCTGGCGACTTCCCCTGTAAAAACCTGTGGTCCTATCACCACAGCCTCTGTGGCTCTCAGTCTCGTGCTGTCAGCCAGGCAATGGGTGCCATTTTTGGGGAGCGGATGGCTAAGTTGATAGGCTGACTCCTTCATAACACCCTAAAGGGTCGAAATTTCATCTGGTGGAAATACAAATAAAAGGCGTAAAATTTCCCTTACTTTTCCATCCTGCAGTTCAGATAATCTTTGGATTGCTGTCTGCATTTGGTTGATTCTCTCTTGTTGATTCTTAGGCACTGCATGTACTTGATCATAAATTCTTTGCATTCTCCTGAGAGCAATGAAACAGTGAATATTATTTTGAATTTGAAGACCAATGAAATTGTACTGAACATGGTGTTACGGTGTTTCACAGAAACATGACATAGGATAGGGAAATCTTTTTGGACTGCTAACTATGCAAAAGAGAAAATTTTACATTATAGGAGAGAAAGCCACTTAAAGCACATCAGACTCAAAAGTAGACAATATTCGAAAGATACAATTCCACTGCATTAAGATACAGGAAGCATGAGATTTTATTTCTTCTGAGTCCTCAAATACCCGTTGACTAAGTTTATAGAACTATTACAAAAAAGTTTACATCAAGATTTCTGTCGCTGAATTATTAGTGGCCCAGCACAGAGCCATGTACTTGGGAGGAATTCAATTCCTATGAGCAGCACTCCATTTTTACCTGGAGTAAGAAAATTTACTCCAATTGCCTCACTAAAACTACATTGAGCAAAGAACTTTGGAGGACCACAGGCTTCATAAGATAATGTACTGCAGTCATAGATGTCCATCAAAAGGAAAAAACAAGCAGAGCTGGTTGTAATGGAATACAGCAAAGGGATTGTTTCTTTATAGGAATGGAGGTTGGGTTAAGATGCTATATCTTAAATGAGACAAGCGACACATACGAATATACTAAAAAGATCTTTGAAGAATTACTAGAATGAGTGCCACCATTTTGTAACAGCCAATGAAAATTATTTTATTAGAGGACTACTTGACATCTGAATTCCTTAACGTGCTTTCTCATATTTTTCGGGAAATTAACTGAAATTTTCAAATACCCTGTTACAATAAACAACATAACCAATATAACCCATATGTGCTTTAGGTTGTGGGGCACTATGTGCTTGGAGTCAAGCAACTATTAAGTGCTTTCTTCTAGCCTGAGTGTCTAGAAACACTTAAAAGTGCTTGTAGCCTGTGGGGCTAGATAGCAGCACTAAAGTGCTTTAAATAGTCTGTAGGCTGAGCAGTACTTAAGTGCCTGTAGCCTCTTCCATTTATATAATGCAATTATAGATAATCTAGAAATGAATATTTTCATATCGAGCCCATAATATAAGCCGCAGTGTACGGCTCACTGTCCTTCACAAAAGGCCCATAAAAGCCGGACACAAAGCTCATTTGATTTTGGATATTTCAACAGTTACCTAAAATATGAAACTAATGCTACTATACATATCCTGAATCCACATGAATTTGGCTTTCTTTTGAATCATGGTTTCATTGTTGTGGCAGTTGTTTATTTGTGATCTTTGTTCTTTTTTTGATAAACAAGTGGTAACAGTGTGCGTGACCAAAACAAACAAGATCGCGGATCAACCTACTCATACAAATCAGAAAAAGCCTTAAAATGACATTACTTTAAATAAAATGGAAGATACTGATGGGTCTAGTTATGACCCTAGTCCTAGTCGTTCAAAATTGTGTGGTAGTAATGAAGGTTATTTTAGTGAGGGGGAAATGTAGATTTAGGCGATCCCCTCAATTTTGTTATAAAGGGCTAGTGAAATATAGACGACTAGACTAGTAATTTTCTATACGCATTCAAATATGAATGATCTATAAATTTCATGTTTTATTTGGCTTATTAATGAACATCAACATATATTTTGCTAAACGCAACATCCAAATTTTAGAACACAAACATAGGTCTAGTCTAGACCTCTAGATACAAATAAATAACATATTCATATTCTTTATTCATAACAAAAACAATGATATTATGCAACACTATGGGTCATGATTTCATACAACCACCCCATTATCGAAACGGGCCTGTTTGAGGGTGTGTATCTAGGAATCTTTGTAAAACCCGTGGGTCTGAATCAGTAAGGCCTCTAACTCAAAGCCCAATTTACCATCATGATCCAAAGGAAAGCTTCCTTTTTGAGGCGGCTTCACAGTTGATTTGGATGAAAAGGTTGAAAGACTAGACATTCTTGAGGTTTACATCAGCAATGATATGGAGGTTTGTGTTTCTATTTCATACCAAATCAATACGATACAGATTCCTTTAAGTTCTAGCTTAGATATTACCCGTCTAGAGGTCTATCTTTAAGAATGTAACCCCACAGTGGTGAAACTTAAGTTTTCAGGGCCTTGCGTTGTTTGTTATTTACATGATTCACTTTCCTTTATTGTAGTCGTAAAATATTGGAAGAAATCGATATAATAATCCTATATCGATATTATTTTTTACTCAAAAGTACACTGAACCTTAGAACAAACGTTTTCGATTTTCGAGTTCCGAGAAGAAGGACAAAACAAAGCTGAACTTTTCCGAGCAAACGACCCTTCCTCAACAGAATCACATTAACACAATAAAAAAAAGGGGGGGGGGGGGTAGATTAACATAAAAATCACAAGATAGCAGTGTTATAATCACATGGGTAGTATCAGAATGTAGTACCGTCAGGTGTAAAGGTTGGGTGACCCGTTAAATGCCAAATGCATGCCATGGGTAACGACCATTCACTTTGTACGCAGATCGTAGAGCCCAATCCTATGACAAGATATCTAGAGACTAGTAAAGATAAGCTTGGAAACTAAGATGGGGATGTTTGCGTTGCATGACAATAAACAAAAGTAAAAGAACGTGTGGTCATCCTAACACGCATGGCAGAGGAGACTACAAATGATACGCAGAATTAATTACAAACTTATTACGGTACGTATTCAAGATCCATAAAGTATTGGAGAGAACAGAAAAAGAGAGATTGAAGATGATTGAGTTGAAATACAAGAAATAGCAGTCTGAAGCAAATGGCTACCATGGCCCTCCACCCCTCCACCCCCTGTCCCCCCCCCCCCCTCTAGCCTACCGCCTCGGCATAGATACCGACTAGTCTTTACACTTGATCAGTCGCATTCATTAAACATACATAATTAGTCTGTGACTTGTGATGACTTTCTCAAAGATATGTACTCTTTCATAAAACTCCACACATTACTTGATCATCTCCGAGAGAGAGAGAAAGAGAGAGAGAGAGAGAGAGAGAGAGACAGAGACAGAGACATAGAGAGACAGAGATATATCGAAGAAGCCGTCAGGGTGAAACACTTGTGTAGCTGTACGACAGAAAAGTAAGTCTACTCCATATATATATATATTTCTGTTGCATATATATATATATATATATATATAGAGAGAGAGAGAGAGAGAGGAGGGGGGAGGAGAGACAGACATATATAAATAGAGAGAGAGGGAGAGAATGACAGAGAGAGGCAGACAGGAAGAGATACAGAGAGACACAGAGAGATAGACACAGAGAGACAGAGACAGAGAGAGAGAGAGAGATACCTATATATAGAAGGAGAGAGAAGGAGATTATTATTATTGTATTTGTTGAATGCTTGAATATTGAGGGGGTTGTTATCCTACATATACCCCTCTGTTGTAGTCTTTTTTAGGGATTGGTCATAGAGTAACGACACAAATAGTCTGCGGTAAAGAGTTGATTTCGATTCTTTTTCATTGGAAGGTGGTTTCGTGTTTGTTGGGAAGTTCATAATGTATTGTAAATTGATTTTCTGTAGCATTGCTTCCTGTATTAGTCGTGGTCACCCCTGCAGTTAGGTTAAATGATAGTATAATGTTATGTCTATTATTATTACTTATAGGCCCTATCTATTGAATTTTGGAATTTGCACTGTATGTTAATTAATTTAATGTAAAGAAACAATTTTTTTTTACAATCATTCAATCTTTAGAAGCAGAATGTACTAATGAACAAACTTAATAAAGTAAAGTGGAATGAAGATTTGCATTTTATTAACTCACAAATTTGCATAATATGTTTGAACTTTCATTCACTATTGAGGTAGATTTATGTGGATTGTGTAGCACAAAATAGATAAAGGGTTTGTTTTAATCTCCTTCTTTTAATTTACTGACTTACTCAGCTGGACCGAGTATCAGTGGGCATATAAAGGTGGTCCGTCAGACTGTGTGATTATTTTCGGGTGTATGTCAGAGTGAATGGAGTAAAAACTAACATGGAGTTGCTGGAAATTAATCATGGAATGAAATGCAAAAAAGAGTTCCTATATGTAAAAATTTCTGAGACAACGGATGACAAAACAAAACTAGACGTTTCAGGCAAATGGCCCTTCATCAACAAAACATTAAAAAGTAAAGTTTTTTTAATTGTTGTAACGTCCCTCTCGATCATTCTGGAGCTCGAACCATGTATCGTTGTACTGGGTACCAAAGTGATCAGACCGGTGCTTTTTGTGTCCTCTATGTTTATCTAGTGGCGTTTTTTCCCTTAGGGACTATGGATGTGACTAAAAAACTTGTAACAACTCTTGTCTTGTTTTGGATAGATTACTGTAATTCTTTGTTGGCTGGTACCACAAAAGACAATATAAGTAAATTACAGAGATTTCAGAATGGGGCAGCAAAGTTGATTGTTAAAAAAGTATCTTCTCCTACTCATTATCCATCCTATATGAATTACATTTGTTGGTCATTGCATATAAAGTTGCAGTTTTATCTTTTAAATGTTTGCATGATTTATCTCCTTTTTATTTAGGAAGTGTCATTGTGCATTAAAAGTTTCCCAAATGAATTACAGACGATATGGGGAACACTCTTTTGGCTACACTGGACCGCTCCTGCATTGAGCATGACAACGTTGTGGTAATGCACTATATAAGAGTTATTTATTGTTATTATTATTATTATTATTGTGTCGCAGTTTATTATATATTCCATAAAATTGATTGAATGCTGTAGGTACGTTCCTATGTTGAAGTTTACTAGTCTCCATACTAATTGAATGCTGTACCTGCTGATATCGCAGTTTATCATCATTATTACATGTTGGTTGAATGTTTTAGCTATCTATGTTGCAGTTTTTATCTCATTTG
The DNA here is from genome assembly GCA_031471865.1 of Melibe leonina. NCBI lineage: Eukaryota > Metazoa > Mollusca > Gastropoda > Nudibranchia > Dendronotidae > Melibe > Melibe leonina. The sequence goes on along the minus strand of JAUEKZ010002236.1, from coordinate 9,477 downwards.
TTCATGTTGATACCTTACATTAATTAGCAACCAGTGTAGTCTATTTCTAAAAAGTAAAATACATATATAACTACACATGTAGCAGGAGCTCATTACGGTTTCTGTTTCAAAAATGTAAAACCATTTTCTTGATCAGATGCTGGTGTAATATTGCAAATTGTTTTCCCAAAGCTGATTTTTTAACACTTCGGTCAGTACTTCGACCTTTTACTTTGCTAGGGTCATTTTACATAGAGATCATTTGAACCCAAAGTACACTAAAAAAATAATCTCTATACAAAAGTTGAGAAAGTTGATTTTTTTAATGATTTAAACAAAATCTAATTTCTGATAATCACAAAGGAGTGATGGACGAATAAACAGATTATGGCCACTACCCATAACAGGCATGATCCAGGACTTTCAACAGTCCTTTGTGTACAAAATTACTCAGTTCATTAGGTAGTAAGTGACCCAGTGGTCTAAGTACCACAATGTAAAACATGGGGGATGAGCACATGCTGATAGCACAGCAGAATGGCAAGACCTAGCTAATAGAACACAAAACAGCAGTGTGTCAATGCTTGTTTAACCCTTTCACTGTGGCATCTGATTCTAACCCAAAAGAACATGCAAAATCTTCCAAATTTAACTTTTCTCATATCAGATAAATCAGATTTCAGTGGACTGAGATCTGATTTATCTGTTCTAAGAAAACGTAACTTCTGAAATTTTGCATGATCTGTTTGGTTACAATCAGACCTCGCAGTGAAAGAGTTACAAGCTTACTAGAGAGAGTGCGAGACTCAGGGAGATGAGGGCTGAAGCCAAAGAGAAGAAATAGAGGTGTGACCCATCAGAGATGCCTGCCAATGGCCCACTAGTCCAATGCAAGCAACACAATGACAGAACATCCTATGAGAAAAGTATATTAGAAATAAGGGTGAGGATAAAAGAAATCATTAACTGACCATGTACACACACAGTATTCAGGTCAAAACATAACCATTTTATTGAAATGAAATATATTTGGGTATATATGATATAAGTACAAAAGAATCTTGGCAAACATTTAAAAAAAAAATACAATTGAATCTGCTAATGATCAAATAAAATTAAATTTGCAATGGCTTTACTTAAGTACAAAGTAATTGCAGTAGTTTGCAGCACACAGATGTAAATGACATTCCAAATCCAAATGAGACAATCCTGTCAAAATAAGTTATAAAAACCACACCATTAAGTTGGACAAGTGTTTGAAAAGAGAAGATTAGTTTAAAGCAAAAATATTTTGGGTTTAGACATTCAAAGGCACAATAATTTACATAAATTCTTATATATATGAAAATATAATGTGTAAATATGTATAATATAATGTATATATATAGAGAGAAAGAGAGAGAGAGAGAGAGAGAGATAGATAGATAGATAGAGAGAGAGAGAGAGAGAGAGAGGGAGGGAGAGAGAAAAAGAGAGAGTGTAAATACCTTTTTTTCAAGGCAAATAGATAGACACAGAAAGAAAGAGAGACAGGTGGACAGACTGAAATACCAAGGGAGAAAGAAGTAAAAGGATAAAGACACTGAGATGACATGAAGCTATATCACTTTACTTTCCAAATAAAATCATCAGGAGCAATTAATCAATCACATTAAAAAAAAAATATTAGAGAGCATTAGCCAGGGTACAAGTGATAGGTTTGAGCTTCGAAATTTCAAACTTGTGCCATGGAATGAGGAGAGATAATAGACAAAAAATTGTTACAATTAAGGATAGTTGCATACCGTAAGATCCTTCTCAGGAAAAAACAATGCTACACTGAAAAAAAACCCAAAAAACATAGGCATACAATCATTGAAAAGAACTGAGACACTGTTGAAACTGTAATAAAAATAGATAAACTTCAGTCTATCTACTAAATAATATGATCCTTAATTAAGTTTATGGCATTATAAGCAACACGATTAATATGAAATAGCAAAATAAAAATATCATAATGAAGTTTAAACCATAACATTTATATTGCAATATTGTATGTATACATTAAAAGTAAAGAATGAAATTTCTACTTTGCTTTAAGATTAATTGTAGTCAACATGCAGAAAAGACAGCATCATATTTGAATTAATTAATCGTGTTGATGTTCAAATCTTGAGGCTTGATAGTTTCCTCTCATAGTTTGTCATAGTGTATTTGTCCTTCACAATCATAGCTCTTGTTCCATTCATATCAACGGGACAATGACATTGTCTTAACATTGGTAAATAGCAGGGTCTGGTGATTGTGAGCCTGAAATAGATGAAAACAGAGATTAAAATTCTTTTGTTTCATCAAACCTGATTGTTGTTCAATTGGTTGGTTGCTTGTTACCTGTTTAACGCATATTTTAACATATTTTAATCTAAAAAGCCCTCTAGAGAAGTTAGAGAGCTCACTTGAATATCTCACTCAGTCACAGTATACTGACACTGGATCAACATCACCTGGTGAGACAGCTGCTAAAACTAAAATGTGGATTCTCTTAGGTATGATATAGTATAGCCTCTGAAACTGTCTTCGGGCAAAATTGTTGTAGAAGCCATAAACATAATCAAGTTGGATGATAACAAAATGCAGTTATAACCAATTTTTTTGTGCTTGAACCACTTGAAAAAGTAAACTTTACTTGACACATATCAACAATTTACAGGCAAAGTACAGAAATCTATGTGGTTTTTTACTTTGTTTTGACCCTCATTGCAGTCACACAGTTAATGACAGTAACATAGATTTTGGGTACTTAATTTTGAGGAACTTTAACATTGCTGCAAAAGTTTTGTCTGAAGTAAAAAAAACAGTTTTTGTGTTTGGTAGAACTAAACTTTGTCTTTAAACTAATGTAATTTGATTTTGTGTCATATCTTTAATCTTTTATCCATAAAATGCATTAGAGGGTCTTATTTCTAACGCAAAACTATTTCTTTTTTTCTTCATCTTATGGGCCACTGTACTAGGTACCAAAATGAACATTATGTCCTAAAATATCCGACCCCAACTAAAATTCATTGCAAATCATTAGATAGTTAGTGAGAAGTTTTGCTAATCCTATCAATACGTCAGGAATATTATTTGACCCCCCAAAGCTTAGTAATATGAGGTAAACATTACAAGGCTTTGCAGACTGAAATTATACACTAACACACACAGACACACACAGAAATACACACACTCAAATCTTTTTCTCAAGTACGGATCAGGTGGAAAATCATGACATACAGTTAGGGTTAAACAAGAAATATATAATCAGTTACATTGCACATTATTTGTATAGATACATTTTTGTCAAGAAAAGAAGCTTAACCTGACATTCAACAATTTCTCAAATTTATCCTTGATAATGAAGTTAATCAAGCATAGTCTCCTACAAAACTATGCATGAGTTGAATAATTCGAAGATAATTTCAAGGCCTTTTAAACAAAAAAGATAAAAGATACAGAATAAAGCTTAACACAAGCCGTTCCGTAAACAGTGTGCTAGCTGCATACAGCCAATGTGAATACAATAAGTTGATTTTTACTTCCTTGTTATGAGATAGATAAAAAACATTTATTTCTTCTTGAGGCTTAACTCACTTATCCCAAACACTCAAATATTTGGTTTGCCAGAACACTGGTTCTGCCCTAACCCTGAATATTTCAATCTGATCTTTTACAATAATCAAAAACAGAAAACGTTTCCACATAAACAGACTACATTTCTCATGAAAGATAAATACTTCCTTGACATCAATAGACTATACCTAGGGTAATTGTTAAAACTAGTCTTGTTAGCGTTCTTTGTTTTGACTTTCATTATGTTAAATACATGCATTTAACTCTCAGGATCGCTGAGTGGGACTTGTTCTATACATATTTTTTTTTAAATCATTCCATCTAAGACTTTCATACTTTGTACACAAAATAGAAGCAGAAGTTTGTACTTTGCTGATATTTCAAAACTATTGAACTATCTTTTTGTTCTTGTTTAAGGCCGTTCAAAAGTGGTAAAAATTGCTAGGAAGAATGTGCAATACTTGGGTTCAGTGAGTTAAAGAATATATCAAGATACTTTTGAGCATCAACAATAATACTCAGCCAAGTCGAGAAGAACAATAATAGAAATAGTTCCAAATTCGAAATGATGAAATTCGTAAATCTAATGTACAAAAAGTATTTTGAATTAGCTATTGACAACAAACTCATATGACTTACCATAGAATGAATTTGATGGGGGGTAGATGGAATCTTCTCCCTTCATGCCATCTCTACTGTCAGCTTTGTTCATAAATTTGTCCTCAGAGTTTTTCTTTCTCCTGAAATGCAAAAGTAAAGAAATCTAGACTTAAAAAGGATATTTAAAAAAAAGGTATATCTATGCTCTTTAAATAATAATGTGATGTTCTTTATTACAGACTTAGTAAAATAGCACTTTTAGACAAAAATATTTCATTTGCTATTCCTTGGTATAAAAGTTTCACAAGACAATAAGCTTTTAATTAAATTATTTCCTTCAAATTAGTTAAATCTTTCATCAAAGAGTCCTATTTCACATTATGCACAAATCATCCATGAGTATATGGAGTTAATGTATGATTTTGCCTCTTCTGTCCAAAGTATTGTATAATGCAGAAGGTTGATAATTGTTGAAGCTCTTTTATCTTTACTCTTTCCTAATCCATTTACATGTTTACAAAACCTTTAAAGATTGGAAAAGCTTGAAATATTTACAGCTCAAACAATTTGTCAAGTTCATTGGACACAATAAATGCCACATAGGTAGGACAGTTGACTTTCTTTAAGTTGATTATAAATGACCCAAAAACTTACGCTCTGGTGAAAAGGGCAACACATAGCAAAATGAGCAGGAGTACAAATCCACAGACACAGATAGCTATAATCAAAGTTTCTTCATTTTTGCTAGAAAACAGAGATGCAGCAGCTGTAAAACACAAAACAAAAAAAGCCAACAAAGTGTGAGTAAAGGTTCTGTTCATAATCTAATAATAGTAGTGTCTTTAATCATTTAAAAAAATTATTTTCATTCAAATTAATGAATTTTCCACTACTAAAAGTATTATTATTGTATAATAGTGTCATATTCATTTTACCATTTACACAGATAAGTAATTTAGAGATACATGTTTTTAGCAATCAAATGCTTTGTAAGAAATTTGAAATTTCAAAAATTTAAATATATATATAGAAAAAATCATATATGAATGAAATTGAATTGCAAAAAACCCCCTCAAAGTCATCAAGAAATAAATCATTTGTAGACAATAAGATGATAACAGTTTGTCAACGAATTAAAAAATCTAAAATGCAAGCAACACTTACAAGGTCGATTTTCACAACGCTCCCCTGTATGACCATTTGAACAAGTACACGTTGCGTCATCTCGATTGCATTCACCATTTTCTCCACAGTTATTATAGTCACATTTGTCTGTTAAGAAAAATAAGATAAGATATAAGATTACTTTATTGATCGCTCAACGGAGAAATTATTTTACAATGTTATATTGTATACAGACATAGGGATGCGCCATAAGACAGGAAAATGAATAGGCAAAAAAACCCAAAAAACATAAATGATTACATAAAAAATATAACATAATGAATAACAGATAAAACAATGAATTTCATCAAGGTCTTGGGTGTAAAGTGTCCAAGATTGAAATGGACCATGGTAAGAAGGAATGGCCATAACGATTAGTCCTGACCTTTGGCATCCTATATCTACTGCTACGCTGTACATATCTACTGTCAAATTCGTCATGAAGGGGATGTGTCTCATCATTAAGAATACACTTGGCCTTTTCCGTCGTTCTGGATTCACACAGTCTGTCAATGTTGACTAGTCTTCTACTTATCACTTCACTAGCTTTCTTTATAATTTTGTCGAGTTTATTTTTATCACTAACTGAAATAGAAATCAGGGAATCATAATCTATGAGTTTGAGAAGCTAAAATTTGAAATATTTTTTCCATGACTGTTAAAATCAAAATTTTTAATTACAGTAGACGCTAGATGAATGCAAGCTGCTTGGGAGAGGAAAATAACATCAAAATATGTATAACATTCATGCATTCAACATAGAAAACTAAATCACACAAACAACAACCTCAAATAAATTACCCTGGACTATGCAGTTGTGCATACTCACACAAAATGTACACAAAGAGAGAAACAGAGAGAGTATGAAGAGTATGAATGTATAAAGAAAAACAGTGCCATGCATGCACACAAGTACTCCTGTGCACATACACACACAAACATCACACATTGTCCATGCGTATATCCCTGGCTGAGTGGTCACAACAGTTCACACTTTCTTCTTGCTAATGGTGTTGGTTTGTTTATTGTTTATTGAGAGTTTTAGGGCGCTTGCAACTGCTATGGTCATATAATCAACCAGGGGTAAGTAAGAGGATATGCTAGTTAAAAGAACAGCCAGACTTGACCCTGCCAAGGACGTTTCACAGAGAGATGATTACATGAAAAAATATCGCCCCTCACAATCACAAAGCAGGACACACAAGCAAATGATGGCTACCACCCATATCATACATTATTAGGGTCCAGGGAGACCAAGGATATTCTACCGCCTTTTGTGTACAAAAGTACTCAGTCCTTCTAGATAGCAAGTCACCCTGTAGTTAGGTACCATTGTGTTAAACATGGGGGTGGCCATAAATCTGTTTTGACAACAAGCAGGACCAAGACTAAGCTAACAGATACAAAACAGCTGTGTATGTGTATGCTTGTTATGGGAGCACTTGAGAGTGTGCTGGTAAAAGTAAGATAATAGATAAAGCCAAAAGATAAGAAAAAGAAGTAGCGCCCACAAGAGGCGCCCGCTAACCGCCTGCTAACCATGCTGATGGTGTAGGGTAGATACTACATTCAATGGCATACTCTGATTGTAATGAAAGGCATAATGACAACAGTCTGCACATTCTGACATTGAGGATGCATTTAGGTGAAGAACTTTGCACTAATGGATAGGTACTTGTTAAAGTAAAACATATTCGCTACTCTCATACTAATTTTAAAGACTCAAATAAGAGGAAAAAACGAGGACTTAGATTGTCCATACTGATTCAAGCTCTTGCTATTACAGATTGTCTTACCGGTACTTTTGTGCTTGATAACTAATGGCCAAGTGGTTTCATAACTATTACTTTAGCATCAACCTAAGTTTCTTTTGTGTCAACATCATTATTGTAAACTACTTAAAATTAGATGAAAAAAGGGTAATCACAGCAATATCAGGGAGCAAATCACAAACTGTCCAGAAATAAAACATTAGTTCAAATTAAAACTTGAATTTAGACCAATCAACAACATCACTATGAATAAAACAGGAAAACTATTAGTAGAAGATTGTAAGCTCAGCTCTTCAGTATGGGATCTGCCATATTTCAAAAGTCATGTGATTTGTCATAATTACACAGGTTTCACTCTATGGGGTTTCCCATTACTATTTCAGAAGCAAGATAAAGATGAACCATATTTCTCCATATACCAAGTCAAAGTGTTTCAATAAAAAAAAATCATACATGACCAAGGAGAGAAAAATATGAGGTGTTACAAACAGATATCGTAATTTTTTTTCCTAAAGGAAATACAGTGGTATTCCGCTAAACACACACCATATAAACTCACCTTTCGGGTAAATGCATGGCTGAGCACTAAGACGAAATTTTTTCTACATAATAAGTACACTATAAACGCACATTACAGCTCCAAAATGCATGCTTTCAAATCAGTAGAAATCACACTTTTGGATAGGTAATTACTCATTGATCAGAAAAGTCGAGAGGTTATCATTTACACATTGCTCAGCAAAAACTCTCGCCATACTTTGGTAAACAATGGGCTTATGTGGTACAAACGCACACTGATCAGCAGGGTGAGAGAAGGGAGAGGGAGGGAGGAGGGTGCTTTCTTAAACTGGTGGACAAAGCATAGCCAGGGGACAGGGTCGGTTTGAGAGCACAAGATAGGCAACATTGGTGTTTTCATTGCTTGCCTCGTCCTTGAACTTGAACTCTCCCAGTGCTAGAAAGGACAAAGTACTGCAGCGTTGTTATTGTTGTGGTATGTCCAGATCTGCATCATGTCCTTGTGTGTGATTTGTTAGGCATCAATGCATGTCACACACACAAACAAACACACACAAACAACACACCCTCTCTCTCTTTCCAAAGAACATCTTTTTTTCCCCTTATCACATGGATCATCCAAAAGCAAAGGGCAGTAATTGGTGTTTTTTATTACTTCCCACTAACGCATGCATCTCATAAACGCATGCTAACCAGGCTTCCTAAGGGCTGTGCGTTTAACCACGCATTTACTGTAGTTGGCAGTTCTTTATTTTATTATCATTTGGTGTTCATATATTTGATTTACTTACGAATACAGGATCCAGTCTCATTCACAAAGTTTCCGATACAGCTACATTCTGTCCCAGTCCCTGATACATCACAAGTTTCATTTTCAGCGCAGATTGGTGGTGTGCCGTCTAATCGGATACAAATATCTGAAAAAAAGGTAAAAAAAAAAAAAGTACTTAATATTTTCAAGTATCTTCAGGTGCATTAATTAAAAATGAAAGATGACTTCATCCCTTTTGGTTTTTAAAATTCTCATAACTGTACAATTCAACAAGGTCACTGGACTCAATCCGCCTGTTTCATCTCATACTCGGACTGCCTTTTTTTGTGCTTGATAGAGAACATCATAGAGAGAGTGAGACAGAGAGAGAGAGAAAGAGAGAGAGAGACAAAAGAGAGTGAGGATGATAAGGTGAATAGGTTTGGAGTTTGAGAAGGGACTTTTTTTGTTGGTGTTTCGATACATTCTTATATATCAATAAATGCATTAAATTAATTCAAGATTTGTGAATCTCAGTTCCTGTTTTTAAAACTAACATTTTGTCAGTATTAAGAATCTTTAACATTCCTTTATATCATTGATTATTTTTTTTCAAAGGCAAATAAAAAACTGAAAAAAACCAAAATATGTCTTATCAATATCTATAAGTAGCTTTGATTTTAGTCACAAGTAAAAAAAACAGAACCTGTAAAAAATATTCATGGCCATCATAATTTTTTCTATTATCTGTTTAGATTAGAATATGATGTATTTACAAAGTTGAAAATTAAATCCAAATTACTTAAGAAAAATAACAATACCAACTCCCTGCTGAATGCCGTTTCATTCATCCCAATGTATAAGGTATTTGTTTCATAGTGGCCAGATGGAATTTATTATCATACTTCTATGAAAACAGCTTCCGTATAGATGAAAAATATCAAACACAACGATAACATAAATATATATTTTTCTAAGGTTACCTTCATAAAGTTTATCTAAAATAATTTCACAAAGTACATAATGGTGTAAGATTAGAAAAAGATGCTTCATTCTTGCACAAACGGGGGAGGGGGGGGGGGGGGGGGGGGGGGGGGGGTT
>JAUEKZ010002235.1:9853-23972 GCA_031471865.1 Melibe leonina | reverse complement strand
CATGGGCAACTATATTGCCACTTGAAATGACCTTGTTGTCATAAAAAAGCTCAGATGTGAAGTCCACAATGGCTTTGTGAGACCTGTAGTTTTCACACAGCATTACCTACAAAAGAGAAATAACAACAATGAGCAATACAATTTCAAAAAGGGAGACAAAAGGTCAATTCAAGAGATATGTCTCTGATTATTTTCATTTAATTCTTTTTACTATCATCTAGGAGGAATGAGAGAAGGACGGGAAGGAAGGGAAGGGGAATGAAATCTCACTCAGGTGCTGAAATGAGACTCACAAGAGACTAAAATGGGTTAAGGCAGTCATTGTGCCGTTTTGAGATAAGACAACTTTATCAATCCCTCAACAAGGAAATTAATATTGTTAAGATGGTGCACGGTCCATCTTAGGCTGCTTGTATTGCCTTCTTTCAACAATGAGGTAATGAAAATTAAATCTCAAGACACACAGGTTTAAAACAGATATGAAACAGAATGCTTTAAAAAATCCTGACTTTTGACACAAAAAATCTCTTTGTTTGCTTCATATTTAATAATTTAGAATATTGTCAGAATAAAAACACCCTGTGTGTCCTTCCTCTTTCAAAAATACTCACTTTGTAGACACACTCTTTAGGATAGTAGTCATGAAGGCGTTCAAGAAGAGAGACATGCAACTCCTGTTGTCTTGCCAGGTCGGAATATACCTCAACACTCATCTGGAAAAAACAGACATATCACTGTGTTCACAAAAACTGAAATCAATATTCTCTCAAGGATTTAAAAAAAAAATGACAGTATTCTGTTCTTTACAAACCCTTTTAAAAGACCACATAAAATCAATAGTAGGATTACACAAGTCGTAGTAAAATAGATGAACAAATATGAGAATGACAAGACACTGCTTCTTACTTTGAAAAAAAAAAAAAGAAAAAAAAAGAGCCAACAATGTAAGAAGCCTATTATAAAATACCTGCATGTGATCTCCTGCGAACACAATTCTTGTATTCTCTGTGGCAACCCCAAGAGGAATAATGGTCTCACATTCTAAAGATTGGCCAGCCTCATCAATGAAAATGTGAGTGAATGTGTCTAGAGAAGAGATGAATCAAAAGATAATGTAATGGTATTGAAACTCAGGCTTTTGGCATATGTCAGTTCACTGAAATCTGATTTATCTGGTTTAAGAATGTATACATTTTGAAGATTTTGCATATTTTAATTCGGCTATAGTCAGACCCTGCGGTGAAAGTGTTAAAAAGTTTTCTTGGTATTTGTAGACAAGCAAGCTTGATTGTTTTCAAAATCCCAAAGGTCTTCTTACCTTTAGGCATATCCAAATCAACCACGATGCGTGCAGAGCTCAAAGTAACGATGATAATCTTGTGTGCCATGATGTCCTCTATTGTAGGTGACCTGAACGTGCCTGCATTTGGACCTTCATGTTCCTGTAGGGTAAACGGCAACACCTTCTCTGGGACGGTCTCAATCCATCTGAATTTTTGCAAGACTCTCAATGGTGGTGCTTCTTTGAAGTCGTGCAAAAATTCATTGATGTATATGTCAGCAGCACTGAAAACAGAAGGTGAATAACCTTTTCATAAAAATCCTACTGGCAGGACATTAAATGTCTTACATAGTAACCATTACTCATGGGTGTCACTGAAAAAATCCCCTTCCCTGGAAAATTAAGAAATCCTGTTCCCCCCCCCCCCCCCCCCCCCAAAAAAAATAAAGACTACTATAAGACCTGGGTCAAGACAAAGCCTGGAAAGTCTTGCAAAGAAAGATCTGTACCCAAGAATTCCGGGATATGCCTGAAAAGCGCCGCCATGCCATTATTGTGTCTGTACAGTTCTCATGAATGAAAATCAACAATGGGAAGAATTCACACAAACTATCCTGCATTTTCATCTAATCCTTCACTACATACCTGTTTGAATGGGTGCAAAGCAGGATGCGAGTGCCCTCTTGTTTCAGTACTTGCAGCATTGCCTGTGCTACTGTAAAAGTCTTCCCTGTTCCAAATGGTCCTACAAGCAAAAGAGGCGGCAGTCGACAATCTGGCCCGGCCAAAATCATTTTCACGGCGTCCACTTGTTTCTCATTCAGGCATTTTTTCTGGTTTCCTTTCTCAATGGCACTAAGAGGGGAAAAGAATAGGTGTGTTGTTGAGTTAAAGAGGTCTGTAATTGATCACCTTGAAATGCGCACTAGCAGTAACACTCGGCCCGGCCGAGTCAGTCAGTTAATTGGAAGAAGAATATACGTACATGGGGATACATAATAATATATCACTAAAGTGTACACATTTGTCCATGAATCTAATGCACAAAAAGACAGCTTTGCAAAAACTTTTAAAGTTGAATGGCTTTTAGACTAAGAGAGACAAGAGACAAATAAATATAGATGATAAACTTTGATAAACCAAATATATGACAGAGCTAATTGTTTATCATATAAATTTGCAATGAAAATGAAATATAAGGTAAAAGGAATGTTATCTTAAATAAAAGGGTTAAAATAGAAACCTACACGTCATTCAGCTCCAGTTTGGATGGCATGGACTCCAAGGGAGGAAATACAATGTCCAGGGACGGCAGCCTGTCAACAGCCAGATGCCTTTCACACATGGGTAGTCGGTTCAATTGGAATTGAATCTGTCAGGGACACAACGAAAATCCATCCAAAGAAACGAAATGTAATCAAGAGGTAGAAAAACAAGGCTATTCATATTCAATACTTTTTCAGTAAAAATATGTTCAATGATGCAGTAGTAGTTCTCTAAATTTAATTGAAACAAGTCAAATAGTTTTTTTAGTCACTGAAAAAAACAAACAAAAACCCCCCCCAAAAAACAACTCTACAATACAAAAAAAGATAAATTGTATATAAATGTTCAGTTGATTCCTGTACAAAATTTTCTTTATTAATTTTGTGATACACAAATTAAAAAAAAAAAAAAAAATAACAAGAGAGAGAGATTTCAGAGAGTTACTTGGCCAAAAACGGAAAAGGTGGAATTGAATAAAATATAAAAAAACGAATGTTTCAATAAACTTAAGTTAAGCCAAACTTCTCACCTGAGCACAAAAATCCTGCTCACACTTTAAACGCAGATCCTTTACACAGGCACTTGACAGTCGCATGTAAATTATATTCTTGCATTTGTCTTCAATTATAGCTTCATACACCTGTATGTGGTGAGTGTATAATCACGTCATTATAGTTTATGGTTATTTGTGACACATTGAAACATAGTAACTGAAATTATCTAAAGTAAAGAGGAAAAAGAATACCATTCCATATAAACCCTTCAGACAGATCAAATTGGGAAATAAATAGAGGCAACTCAGTGAGATCCACTTTTTGCATTAATCCATTATCATTGTGTTTCTTTTTGCCTTCACATAAAGTTATATTTTGGTCAACCTGGTGACTGTTAAAAACACAACTTTTCCTACTGACATCTTGAAATAGTCTTCTCATAATAAGCATTAATTTTATATAAGATAAACTGGAGATCAATTATATTCAGCAATTACCAGTCCTGTAAATAACCCTTTGAAGGAATTACCTAAAATTGTTTCAAGACAGCAGTCTCTAATAAAATCTTATAAGTATCTAGTTTTCATGTTGTAACTATAGCTTTGTAAATAAAATAGAAAGATACAATCCGTTACTCATTTTCACTTTCAAATTGCATGAAAGATTAAATAGCAGTATTCAAATTTTGTGGAACCCTGCTGGCATAACAGAACATAGACAACTTTAGACAAGGATAGAGGTGTGTGTGTTTAAGGTTTAGTGTGTGACTTCGACAATGCGAAGAGCGAGTAAGTGGAGAGGTAAGGGGCTAATGATGTCAAGGTAGTTCACAAAAGCTCCTTGAGTGTGGTGGGAGAGAGAGAGGGAGAGAGAGAGAGAGAAAGAGAGAGCAAGAGAGAGAGAGAAAGAGAGCGCAAGAGAGGGAAAGAGAGAGAGAGAGAGAGAGCGCAAGAGAGGGAAAGAGAGAGAGAGAGAGAGTGGGAGAAAGAGAGAAAGAAAGAGAGAGAGAGTGAGAGAAAGAAAGAAAGAAAGAGAGAGAGAGAGAGAAAGAAAGAGAGAGAGGGAAAGAGAGGGCTGGTACCACCCTACTTATGTGTACAAGATTTACGCAATGGGTAAGTGAGAAAGTGAGAGAAAGAGCAAGTGAACTCATCAAAACTTGTTAGCCTATGAGTTATGATTATAACCAATTGTGTGAAAAGAGAGAGCTACCTTTTCATTAACCCGGTCACCTTTAAATAAAACCTTTATTGAAGGTATTCTGTAAATTTACCGGTATGAATTTTACAAATAAGATGATTTACAAAATCTAAAATGTAGACCTTCATTGTATATATAAAAAAACCAACATCTTAAACAATAACCACTACCAAATTATTACCTTTCCTGGTCTTTCCTTCTTGCCATCTGCAATCCAGGCAACATCGGACGACTGAAGGATCAGTTTGCCAGCCATGGAATCCTCAGACAGATCATCCGCCAGTTTGAGCTTTGCAAACATCTCTCCGTCCAAGGCGTATTTATAGATAGCTTTCGTCTCGGGGAGGTGTACAAAATGGTTTTGTAAGTTCAAAGATGTTGTCACATTAAATCTGTAATTGAAAAAAAAACAAAGCACCAAGATAATAGTTTGAATGCAAAACCCTTAAAGGTTTATACTGCTCACGGTATAAACCATGGTGCAAGGACAGTAAATTCTTTCACAGAGGAATGTGATTCTAACCAAACTGAAATATGCAAAATGTTAAAAATTTACAAGTTCTTATACCAGATAACTGCTGCTCGGTTGTCAGTGAGCTTCGGCAGGTGAGGAATCAACCCCAACATAGTCCTTGCGTGTCGTATGAGGCGACTAAAAGGTGGCTAGGGAAGGCAACAGCAAACCACCCTGCCACAACTTGACATGTAAACCATGAATGACAATAGATAAAGATTTTCATACTTTATAAAACTCATGGTCGCCTTGTCTTTTAATATGGCAACAGAAGAAGAAGATACCAGAGAAATCAGATTGATGCAAAGTGACGTGTGCAAAAAGCTGAATTTCAGAACACTTAAAATCTGATTTATCTGGAATGAGAACAGGCAAATCTCAGGATTTTTATGTATCCAGTTAGTTTGGTTTAAATAACTTTAGCATTAAAAGTGTTAAGCATGGTTCCAAAATAGTAATTCAGACAGTAATACTCGGTCCAGCCGAGTCAGTCAGTTAATTGGAAGAAGAAGAAGAAAAAGAAGACAAAAGCGGAAAAATTACCTTGATATATATCCAAGTTGGGCCATCTCTTCTATGTAAAGCATTTCATGCATCCAAAGGCGGTAGTTGTGTTTACCCAGCGGGATTCCTACTCGCCCTGTGTGGTAGAATTTACTGTCAGGTCTTGGTACAGTATATTTCGCCATAAGTGCTCTTTCTGCATCAGTATGTGTCACAGGCCTATAAAGATTAAAAAAAAGGAAACAAACATAGATTAAGCATTTTGGTTATCTTTTTTTGAAAATACAGTTTAACAAGTATTCCTTATCCTGGCTGGGACTGGACGGAGAAATGTCGATGAAGGATCCATGAAATGAGGTGAGTGTATGTTAAATACTAGAAAATAAGATAATTTTGGTTGCTTTTGTTCAGACTTCTCTAAAACATTGGGTTTGACACAGGGGATCCAATAAAATAAAGAAAATGAGGATGAGGAACATGAGTTAGGTTGTAATTGATTCAGGAACAGAGAGAAATTTGAAAATGATGAGCTGAAAGATGATATATGGAAAAATCTAATATCTAAAAGATCTCTAAATAGATTTGTATGACTCAATTCTTGAGTGGAGAAAGCAAAAAAAAAAAAAAATTTAAAAATGGACAGACGGTAAAAAGCATCATTAATGAAACATGTAGTCTATTATTTCAACTTACAAAAGACTAAAATCAACGCATAAAAAAAAAATGACAGGGAGAAAAGCTAACTGGAAAACATTTTAAAAAAAATTGATAAAAAATTCAGCCGAAATAAGAATTTTGAAATGAAGACATGAATTCTCTTTCAAAAGTGAGTATTGAGACAAACAATACCTTGGTTCAAACGGAATGAGGGTGACCGTTTTTTCATTCCACCTGTGAGCGGCTGTCAGAGTGATCTCCTTCATGATTTTCTCAGGGTCTGTGGCAGGAGCTGACTCCACTTGGACCTCCCGCATCAAGATGGCATCAAATCCAAAGTCAAAGACAATGCTTTGCCGAAATGTCCCATAAATGTCCGTCTTGAAAATGATCTAAAAATCAGATTGATCAAAATGAAGATGATAATTGCACTGATTATAAAATATCACTGATGATATAAAACTGTGCTGTCACAGGAAACCATTCTCCTATACCATATCGGACCAAAGCATGGCAAATGCTACCAGTTGTAGTGGTATTTTATGTTAACCCTTTCAATGCTAAGGTTATTTCTCTAACTACTAACTAGATACATCAAAATCTTCAAGATTTAATGTTTTTGTACCAGATAAATCAGATTTCAGAGGGCTGACATATGCCAAAAGCCTAAATTTAAACTATACTACACCACATTATAAACAAGTCCAATGCCAATAACCTCGGCCATGTATCATCATTATGCATTTTTTACATTGCTCTGTCTGTACTATTAACGAAGACGAAGACAATTAAACCGGAATGGACACTGATAATCTACAGTCGTCACTTTGAGTCTTGTGCCCAGATGAGTACATCCATGTCTTGTTAAACAGATTTGCAACAATGAAGAGGACGCTGGTTTATTGTAGATTACTTCCCCAATCTTACAGAGATAATTTGGTTCAGAAAGGACAATTTGGGACTACTCATGGTATGTATGGACAATTAGTATATTAAAAAACTGTCAAAGCACACAAGCAATGCCAGCGACGGGCCGATCAAAATATAGATGAGGTCAATTCTGGCATTTCTAAAGCCAGAATGTCAACATACAACAATCCATCACTTATGACAATGTGTTTCTACAAATTTTACAGAGAGAACAAAAATTGTCAGTTTCTTTTGCTTCATCAGTACTCACTTTGACCCGATATACAAATTCTCCTTGGCCCTTGGAGTGGGCCTCTTGATTGATCCACTCTTGGCACAGCTTGTCAATGTTCTGGTACTTTTGTGTTTTCCTTGGTCCCACGGAAATACTGGAGATATTAAAATAGCTTCGGTTGCTATCCATCATCAAAGCTACACAATGAAGACAAATCTGAAATAGAGCAAAGAGAATTCTGTCGGTTACACCTGGGCATCAACCGATTTACAATAAAGAAGAATGTTTACAATTAAATATCAAAATACCAAAGATTAAAAGCAAACATGTGATAGTCTTAATGACTCAAATGCATTTATGAATTTATGTCATAGCAATTTATTATGAGATTCTAGCTATTAAAACGGCTGATGAAATTATTAAAAATAAATTTCTCAATTAATCCACACATCTTAAAAGGTGTGTGTTAGTGAGGGGTAAAGGATGGGGGTTGTGTCAAGACTAATAGCTATGGTCATTCCTTCATACAGAGGTCTATTCTAACTATGAACACTTCGAATCGAAGGTCTTCATGTTCTCGATCATTATTATTTTATCTAGTCATTTTCTATATATCCATCTATTTAATCTATTTAATATTCAATACCTGTTGTCTTATCAATAATTCATTTTAACATTCAAATCTTTATGAATCAATTAAATTATTTCACTAACTTTGTTATTCTATTTACTAATTTCTTCTTCTCATCAAATGTTTGATAATCTGTATAAACTTAATTTGAGTATCTCAGACAGACAGACATTTTATCTAATTTAAAAAAATGAAAGATTTTATCAAAAGCTATATATATATGTTGAGGTCTTACTTTACTGGTGACAGTAAAAGTCCAGGCATGTGAAGATTTCTTTGATGATACATTGACCTTCAGATCCGAGTTGACATGAACTTTGACAAAATCCAAATTATCCACTACCTGTTTCAATGAAAAGAGAAATAGATCCATTATTCAGAAAATGAAACTGTTATCATATCACCAAAAAAATATATTAAAAAATAAGAATCAGCTGACACCTCCTAGACAGACTAAATGTAAAACTTAATGCAGTATTATTTACTAAGTTGTTCAAATTAAGCTATAAAAGCTGTTAATTAAAATACAATGACAGGCAAAGCAATACACCAAAATTTCAAAGCTGTACTTTAAAAAAAACCAGTCAGAGCAATAATTATAGCAGTTGAGGTCACGGCTATTAATAAGTTAAGCAACTAGCTATCATTGAATTGGCTTGGCCTTATACGCAGAAGCAAGCAATAATACCAAATGCTTGTTTGTTTTTGAAGAGTTTCAGAGCGCTTTCTCCACCTAAGGGGTAAGCAATATGATAGGCTAGTGAAAAGAGAAGACAGACATGGACCATGCCAGCGACTTTTCACACAAAGTTGATTTTCTAGGAAAGTAAAATCATTTCTCAAAAAAGCTAACAAAGAGATGTTACCCAATAAAAAAAATATCACCTCTCACAATTACAAAGGAGAGAAGGACCCACAGACAGATGATGGCCACCACCTACATTTTGCACAGTGGTCCAGTACTCTGTCTTTCTAGATAACAAGTGACCCCATAGTTAGGTAGCACAATGTAAAGCATAGGGGGGATGACAATAGATCTGTTTGGACAACAGGCAGGACCAAGACAGCTAACAATCCAAAACAGCAGTGCGTGTACCCCTGTGTTAATAGAGCACTTGCGAGAATGCTGTAAAAAGCAAGATGATAGAAAAAACTAAAAGAGGAGAAACAGAAGCAATGCCAACCAGAGACGCCGAACAACCACCGGCATCAGATGCTTAGCTGCAGAGGATCACAATGAATCTCTTATTACCTCATGAACATTTATTACCTTCATTTTCGGTGATTCCTGACACATGAGTTTCTCCAGCAGCTGTTCGATGTAAGTCCCTCCGTGTGCCCGGGAGTCTGACTGTTGGAGTTGCTGTTTCCTCTCAGCAATCCTTTGGTTCCACTCAAGCAACTCTGCTTCAGAGTGAGCTTTGGTGCATTTCTCTCCAAAAGTACAGCGTCCTGTCTCATGATACCTAGCAGTGATCACACAAGGAAATTATCATTTAATTTTTACTTACTTCACTTATCCTCTTGGTGCTTGATCAGCACATAAGGCTGACACGGTGGAACGCCATCTTTTTCGGTGGGATGCCATTTTTGTCATTTTACCATTATCTTAAAAAATCGCATTATTGTCCATCAGGGACTGCCATTTAAAGTAAATTTTATCTCATGACCATAGTATATTCATTTTGAGGCTCCCAACATAATTAGTATAAAGTGCAATTTCACACACTTTTTACAGAATAAAAAAAATGTCAATGTATTTGACAAATGACATTTTTTTGCACTGCCCTTTATGACAACCTATTCATTTTGCTTAATTTATTAGAAAAAATCTGTAAAAAATATTAACACAATTCCAAAGGAGTCAAAATGAAAACTATTTTGACCATAACACCATAGCAATCAACATCAATTTATACAGGTCAAAAACATTCACAATAGATTTTTTTAAAATTGAGCAGGTGATATGCAATATTTAATGCCAGGTTCCTGAAAAACCGTTTGGAAATAGTTATGAAAGCTGAGCAACTTTTCGTAAACAAAACCTCACCTCTTGCATAAAGCATATTCGTAAATGGCAAGGCCCCGAGGTGGGTCTCTGTATAGCCATTTGTTAACTGTATCCACAAACAAAGTTTCTGAATGTTGAAAATTTTGCGATTGCCTCTTTTCAAATGAACCACGTTCTCGGGTTGAAGAGATCTTTGAAAGAACATCTGTGAGAGAAATTGAAAATTTTTATATGATTTCAAAAACATGAGTTGATAACAAAATTGTTTTCATAGATATTAAGATGGGTACACCAAAACATTTTTCAGTCTTCCAATACCAGCATAATAAAAATCAATATTTTAAAACAAAACATAATTCTATTCATACTGAATAAAATAAGGATGAAACCATGGCAAGAGGAAAAGAAAAGATCCCATGTTTCAATGACTCCCTGGCTTCATACACCTTCAAACAAACACAACTGATGACTGAAATCTTACACCAAAGTGGATAGCAATAAACAAATACTACAGAAAAATTGAGGACAACCCTACAAAATTGTGGCCTACATCAAACTTATCTGAACCTCAGCAACCTTGCATAATTTTTTCAAGCTTGAGACGAGAAAATCAACAGATTCAGAGATACAGGTTTAAAAATACTTCCTTCAGTCTTGGATAAATTAATTCAACCTCCAACCCCTCTCCCTTAAAAGAAAAACCCCAAACAAAACCAAAAAGTACTTGTCCAAACAAAACAACAAAGCAAAAGTAAGTAATCCCTTAAACTATTTACCTTCATTTATGTTTAAGTTTGAATTCAGACCACTGGTTTCAGGGTGATGCGATTTAGTTGACGTCTCAGTTGTATCTTTTTTAAAGTAGGTATCTTCGTGTCCATTTTCAGATCTTCCAGAGCCAGATTTATCTCCAAATTCGGCGCCTCCAGTTAACTCCTCTGCCTTTTCTTGGTTCTCTATATGTGGTTCCTCTTCTGACATATGGTCTGAATCCTCATCACCAACTAGTTCTAAAATTGCTTGCAGCTTGCTATATTCCTTTTTGGCCACAGGGTTCTTTGGAAAGATGATCATGATAAAAGAATTACTTTTTAACAATTACCACCAAAAAACAATATTAAAAAATGGGTTAATAGGCTCTTATTGAGATTTACACAAATATTAAATTTCCTGAGATATAAATTTGCCTTAATTTGCTGAATCCTACTAATATAAAAGATTAAACAGTTACACAGCTAAAATGAGCAATTACGGGGGTGGGGGGGAATCAGCTATCAACTTGGTGTTAGAGAAAAGATTATTAAGAGTTTTAAATCTGTGGGATCCACATGGTTTGACGATACATAAATCTGAAAGACAAAAGCCTATTTTTACTATTGTGGATTGATTCAAGCAGTATTCTGAAATGAACTCACCTCTGGCTCATTTTTCACCCATTCTTTAGCCACAGCAAAAGCTTCATTGAACTTAAGAAGCTGTCGAAATAGTTTTGATTTTTTTTCCAATAGTCGACTGTTTCCAGGATGGGCATCTAAAGCTAAAATAAAAGGATGGAAATTTTCACACACACATTAATTAGTTTTCATGTGGTTTCTTGATATAAGTAAAAAAAAAAACAAGCAAAAGATCCTTTTATCCTCTAAACAGAGAAATAGAAATGAGAAAGATCAGCATAGAGGTGAGAGAATACTGTAATTTGCCAAACTGAACACTTTGAGTAAAAATATTAAGAAGAAAAGCTAGCATGGTACTAAATGTGATGTTATTCTGAATTGTTGCAGGTAGAATGCAGTCATTCTCTATCCATCTAACACAATGGATCTATATCAATTATTTTCAAGTTAGAAATCTACAAAGCCTAATTAAATCATACCACCTTTGACTTAAACTGGGAAATTGAATCAATGACTGTAAGCATATTTACCTTGATCACAAATTTCTAATGCATCTGTTGTCTTTTTCTGAGAGAAGTAGAAGGGAAAGAAAAAAAATATTGTGCATTAATTACATATGAGATCTCATTGGAAGCATAATGCCACAAAACTGATGTTTTATCAACCAATTTACTTACTACTGACAACATATAATAAGGATAAAATATCTTTTTGTAGCTTAAATAACAGTTTTTTTTATATGTTTGTCATTGAAAAATATGAAATACAGAACCATTTTCTGCCACTGTTTCAGCTATAGAACTTGTTTTTTTAACTTGATCTATTCAATTCACTGAAACTGAATTCCTTACTTGCTTTGTCAAAAGGGAAATTTCCTGAAGAAACGCTGTAACATCTGTAGGTGAATTATCAGCCATTGCACTTGCTTTCAATCCTGCATCGTCTTCTTTATTAATTAAAATGGATTTGTTATTGGTAGCCATTAGTGGTCTTTCCGCCTGACAGGTCTTCTCATCCATCTCTCCTTTTGAGTCATCCATTGATGGTATGGCTTCATTTTCTGAATGTTCTTTAGGTGCTCCATCCATTACATGTCACATGGCAAGGTCTGAGAGGCATCCAAGGTTAAATTCTGAATAATAATGATTTTTTTTAAAAAGAAGAAAAAATATGAAGAACATTTAAGTTCAAGAAACAAAAACTCTAGTTTGTTTTATACTACCAGTCTAAAATGTTACAGTTAGCTTACAATACCCCAAACAAGAAGAAATATCAAACGCCCACTAAACTTGAATTAATTCCCAATTAAAGGAGTTTTTCATCATTGTTGTCATGATTCTACCCCACGAGACACATATATTGGTTTGTTTGATCATTGAGAGTTTTCAGGTGCTTTCAACTGTTCAGGTCATATCAGCTTCCAGGGGTAAGATGATAAGATAGTTTTAACAGAAAAGCATGACCGGGACCCTGACAGAGATGTTTCACAGAGAGGCAACTTAAGAGGAAAAAAAAAAACCATCTCTTGATAGTAGTTGATAAAGGTATGATTTACAGGAAAAAAAACTGATCATCTCTCACAACCACAAAAGTATTGTATGTCTTTTGTCTCAAACAAAACTTTTGAAAATTATGTGTTCCATTTTTTTCTATGAACTTTTTGTTTTCGAAATTTTCCCCAACCAACGTCATAATTTAACCAATACAAAATGTTCTACTTTGAGAAATTTAATCATTCTGATCTCAAGGTTTCCGCCTCATGCCCTACACATACCCTTCCCCTTTATATGACTTTAGACTCCCGCTTGCATATGATTGACAATAACCGAGGAAATAGAAGGAATGTGACATCCATATCATATCAGCTTTATCATTACTGCATGCACCGATTGCTTGTGTCTCGGCCGTCCAATGACCCGGTTAATGGGGTCTATGTGACTTTTGCTGTTTAAACTAAGTTGTACTGAGGAAAGGTCTGGTAAAAGCAAGATGAAGTAAAGACAAATGAGAACAAGCAGTAGTAACTTCCATCAAGGACGCCTGACAACCATCCGCCCAAAACAAATGATATTTTCGATATGACACCTGTGTTGTTAGAATTCAAACTTTATGTTTTTGTCTTATTTGGTGGTTTAAGTGTAGAATATCCACAAGAGTGTGAAATATCATAACTAACTGTTGAAAATCTTTATTCTATTGGGGTTTTAAAAAGCGAAACAAGATTTAGAACAAACTCAGTTACACACTAAACTAGTGCCTAGGTTGCTCCTCCTGCAGCGCAGTTAGAATGTTTTCACTCACAACCAATGAAGCCTTATGTACTGTACAGTAATGCATTGACAAAATCACTGGGTGATGAAAATTTATTCCAAAAAAAAAAATTCCACTTTAGGGCAGGGCAACTTTTTAGCCTTTCTGTTGGAGTATCAGAAGAAATCAGAGGTCAAACAAACATAAACAAGGATGTAAATATTCTATCCTAGATAGAGAGAGGTAAAGAGTCTTTCCTTCTAAAGACTTTAGGACTAATAGACTAACCCTCTCCACCAGATCATTTAGAAAGTAATTAAGCAAAGGCAGCAGCTATCAATATTTCTTCAAGTATCATCTCTAGTCCAGATGTCTTGGTAAGTTCCCAAGGAAAAGTGGACTGTGACTGGACTTAACTTGTTGCTGGATTTGAAGAGCTCCAGCTGGCAGACAATAACATTTTCAAACAAAACCACAACCAACCCTTTGTGCGAGGTAAAAATGATTAAACATATTTCATGGCTTCACAATGCTGAGTTACATCAAATTCAAATATATTCATCTTAGTTTCAGGGCATCAGTGTCTTATGTATCTTATGTTTCAAAACAAAGAGCTATCTAATCTTAGAATTTGTGTTGGTATCTTCTAGACCATGACGAAGTTCGAAACCAAAAACAGAAATCAAAAGGTATTGAGATATTCTAGGAAGATGGCACAACATGTAATTTGTAGATTAAAAAAAAAAAATGTTTGTGGGGGGGGGGGGGGGGG
>JAUEKZ010002124.1:2500-15523 GCA_031471865.1 Melibe leonina | reverse complement strand
TATGCAGCGGTATCACCGAAATAGTGGTACTGAGGTGGTAAGGGTATGCAGCAGTATCACCGAAATAGTGGTACTGATGTGGTAAGGGTATGCAGCGGTATCACAGAAATAGTGGTACTGAGGTGGTAAGTAAGGGTATTCAGCAGTATCACCGAAATAGTGGTACTGAGGTGGTAAGGGTATGCAGCGGTATCACCGAAATAGCCGCACAGAGGCGGCACGGGCACGCAGCGGTATCGCAGAAATAGTCTAGTCGGACTAGTTGGCTGTGAAAGTCCCTAGGCTGGTCTGGATTCTTCTACTTATTCCTCCAATTTCCTACGGCTTGAGTCCAATATAATCACGCCCTCTACTGACCCAAGTTGGTAGTCAACGTTAACATTATCAACACCCCAAACACATAAGCCAACAACACAAACACAATTTTTTTTAGAGAGACAGACAAAACAGACAGATAGATGGGATAGATAGATGGACAGATAGATAGATAGCCAAGCAAATAATCGTGTTGGAGACAGGAATCCGAATTCGAAACACTGCAGCAGTGATGATAATGCAAAAAGGAGGAAAATAGCCAGATATATAGAGACAAAGGAGATATACAAAAGAACAAAATAAGCAAGAGGTAAAGAAGAGATAATGTCATCAAAAAAGGAGCAATTCCTCCTTTTAGAGGAAAATTGGCATGACTGCTGAAGATCAAAGTTACATCGCTCGCTCTCTCTCACTCTCCAACCCCCTTCCCCCAGTCTCTCTCCTCCCCTTCCTGTCCCCTCCTCTCCAACTCTCTCTCTCCCTCTCTCTCTCTCAGTTTCTGCTCCATCTTCCGTGGCTGAACCGTGGGCCTTACGATGCACAGTTGACTGAGCATCCATTGTACATACACACTTATCACGATCCACTTGATGTAATGCATAGGCAGCTAAAAAATCTGCTCTTGGGTCTCAATGTTAGGCGCGTGAGTAAAGTTATTGATGCAAGGCAGACGTATCAATATTGTGCCGAGAGGTAAAAGGGGAGAGAAAAAGAAATGCCGATCACTCACAGGGTTTTTTGGGGGGCTTCCTTGTATCCAAATAATGTTTTGAAACACGATACACGAGATAAGAAATGAAAACAAACCACCCATAAAGAAATAAGCGGGGCGGGGGAGGGGGCATATAGAGTTGGGGGACTTTGACAGACAGACAGACATACAGATATATATATATATAGAGAGAGAGAGAGAGAGAGCGAGATAGAGAGAGATCAGCAGAACCAGAGAACGTGGGGGATGGAGAGATTAGAGACAGAGGAAGAAGAAGACTACGTCCTACCCCCAATGCTGTTACTGTTACACAGCGTGTGTCCCCTGATGCCTGTATGTAATACATGTCTACACTCTGCCTGCACAATGGCGTATAAAAAATATCATCTGTGGTGACATAAAATAAAATCTCAATAATAATAGCAATAATAATTATGATAATAATACAATAATCTTTATTGTCCAGGTAGTATCGTACGGCATTCTAAATTCAAACCTCCGGTAAAAGCTATTCGAACCATTTTTTTTGTATTCATCGTTGAATGCATGTAACGTAGTATGTACGTTTATTGTCCAGAAAAAAGGCCATTCGTGTTTTGTTTGCAATGTTCTACAGGAACAACACATGGGCGGAGACGAGCAGCCAGCTAGGCAGGCAAGCATTCAGTTTTACAGACAGGTATGACGTCGTCAAATCCAGGGGAGGGGGGGGGGGGGGGAGAGACCTCCGAATTTAAAGTCCGTCTCCGATAATGATAAACCATTTCAATAATATGATGACCAGAGGATGTGAATAACCTGGTGGTGGGCAAGGGTACGGGAAATTGACAGAACCAATGCGATGTTGTCGGGTGCTATTGGCCCCGCGGTGGATGCAGTGGAAGGTTTCGAGTTCCAATCCATCTTCGGCAACCACTCTTGCCATTATTTCAGATACGTTCTATTTATTGGATTAGTTTCTTACCCTCGGGCCTTGCGCCAGTTTAAGGACAATTTCTACATGCGCACTTTGAACCTCCAAACACACTAGATAGACAGTCTATCGAACCCCGATTTCCCCATGAAAATTGTAAAGAGGGAGCAGATTAAAGAAAGAATGTGTGTATGTGTGTGTGTGAGAGAGAGAGAGAGAGAGAGAGAGAGAGAGTGGGAGAGAGAGAGAGAGAGAGAGAGAGAGAGAGGGAATGAGAGAGAAAGCAAACATGTGTGTGTGTGCGCGTGCGCATGCAAAAGAAGACATAAGGAGAGGCGCCCGTCTACTATAATATCTGTCTGTCGGTCTATCTACCTATTTATCTTCTAGACGGCAGAGAGTGACGATTGGTAGTAGCATGAAGACTACTTAGCTTAGGACTGGAGATGTTTCCAAACATAACGGGAAAAACTACTACCGCAATATATATCACTATCATCGTCTTTTTTGTTGATTGCGGGAACATACGTTTCTTTCAAAGCTCCCTTAGTGTTGGAAGGTGTGTGTGTGTGGGGGGGGGGGGGGGGGGGTGAGGGTGTAATAAAAAAGCAAAGCGCCCGGTCGGGAAGATGAGATAAAATCTTTTTATTCAAGAGGCGATAGGAGTGCGGCGTCGGGCATGGAAAGGCTGGGAAGTCGCGAGAGAAGGGATTCCTGATAACTTGGTAGTGGAAGTGGTTCAGTAGTAGAGATAGTGACAGTAGTAGTAGTAGTGTGTGGGTGGTGCCGGATAGGGGAAGATCATCTCTATTTCTTTCTTTCTCTATCTCTCTCTCTCTCTGCGTGTGTTTCTTTCTCTTCAAAAACATGGTAGCGATAGCAAATACAATAAATAATAATATTGTGACGTTTTCGTGACAGTTATCTTTGTGTGTGTGTGTGTGAGAGAGAGAGAGAGAGAGAGAGAGAGAGAGAGAGAGAACAAAAGCCGGAGAGGTAGGGAAGCAATAAGAGGGAAAAACAACCACGGTGGAACGTGACTGGTAAACTTGTAACACGAAGGGCGAAGACAAGCAGCCTGTCAGGGGCATATTTTTATTTTCATTTATATTTATATTTACCTTTACTATATGCATACTGTAATCCACGTCTATGATATTTACGAACGCCCTATCAACATATACCTTTTACATCACATCATACACCTACTGACATCTCTGGTTATTTTACACTTCACACCCACATACAATAACTTATTTTTGCCACCCAGTACGGGTTCTGTGCAATATTATCTATTTCCAATTCTTTTTTACACTACAACTATATTTACCAATTCTACTACGATAGTTTAAAAAAATAAAAGTCCAACTTTTATAGCCTTGCTTCTACCTGCTGTATATCTCACTTCATTACGTTTTTTCATTTACCTCACTCCATCGCATTTCTATATTCATTTCTATTTTGTATAAGTCTGAGGTCAAACTCTACTGCTACTATTTCTATCTAGCTTTGAGAGTGAACAGTCAGAGCCATTGTACAGTTGTAACCTATGCTACCAGCAGAGCCCAGTCTGCCTTAATCACCACAGGTTTCATTTCATCAACACATTTATTTATTTACCTACTTGATGCCAGCCAAAGCAAAGCAGTACTGAGAATCATGTGATACTTCTAGTCTAGCATTGATATTTAATAAAAGTATAGACAGACAGTTGATATGGTACTTCATACTGAGAATCATGTGATACTTCTAAAGTTGAGAAAATATTATTAAAGTGAACGGATAATTCATGCTACATAGTCTGACTTTATAATAATTTTTAAACATTGTTTTATTTAAACACTCACGAATTGAGTTGTGGATAAGGTAGGGCAGAGAGAGGGAGAGAGAGAAAAAGAGACAGGAAAAGAGAAGAAAAGAGAGAGAAACAGAGACATAACAATGAAAAGAGACAGAGGGCAGACAGACTGAGAAACCAGGAATAAATACTAAGAATGAGTAACAGTTCATCTATACATGTTAAAACGATCGCGAAAAAGTTAAGTAAATGAGTGAAAATGATGGTGAAGGAGAAAAATAAATAAACGGAAAACAAGTAGAAAATCTGAAGCAGGAACAGCGATGCATAATAAAAGAATCATTAAAGCTACTTTGATCATAGGGCAATGAAAAAAAGCTTGCAAAAAGAACAACATTGAGAGGTGAACCAAACCAGAAGCGGGAAAATCAATTAAAAGGATTTATGATTGCTGCTTTGAGGAACTCATAAAAATGAAAATCTCTCCGCCAAGATATAAAACTTCTAATACCTTGCAGCGCACAGGAAAACTCGATACAGCAGTTTTAAAAACAGCAACACTCTCAAAGGAGGAATAAAACAGTCATACACTAAGCTGTGTGAATTTGAAAAGATATTGTGAATTATGTTATGGTTTGTGTACAAAATACAACAACATTGATTTTCATCCGCCTCTTCTTTAAAGTATCAATATTCACAGTTTTAGTATATTTTTTACATTTTTATTAGATAAGTAGACTTATCTACTCGAGAACAAAAAAAATGTATTTATCTAGGTCTAAATGGTTCTTTCCCTTATAGTAGACACACATTATTATATCATGCAACTAGTGATCTGTCCAGTTGCCATTATTTCTAATACAATAATTGAAGCACTCTACTTTGAAAACAATAGTAATTTTTTGGCTTTAAATTGAAATTCAAAATCAAAGTGGTCTTTCATAGAATTAAAAGCGAATGATATATTAAACTAAGTTCCGTGTGTTCAGCCTGAAACATTGCTTTTCATTGCATTGCGTTGTATACAATATTAGAATTAGAGAGGAACCCAACCACTTCAAGAGTAATGCACCCAAAGAAGCCGTAACCAACAAGGTTTCCTTCATGTCAC
Source organism: Melibe leonina (assembly GCA_031471865.1). NCBI lineage: Eukaryota > Metazoa > Mollusca > Gastropoda > Nudibranchia > Dendronotidae > Melibe > Melibe leonina. The sequence goes on along the minus strand of JAUEKZ010002124.1, from coordinate 10,674 downwards.
GTGGAGAGAGTTTTTTTTAAGTGCCTTCATAGCGTGTCATTTACTTGCAATTGGCAATGTAACAATACAAAAACCAGAGTTGACAGACTGATGGTGCTTTCACTAGAAACATTCGGGAATAGACATGAGCTGGCTATCTAATGCCTCCTATTTCATGGAAATAAAACATTGATTGATGTGCAAGTGAATCTTCAATAATTAGACATTATACCAAATTCTCTAACTAGACATAAAAGGCTTAGTCTAAGTCTAAATGTCACATTTCCAAAATTATGGTTGTATCAATTCTAGATTGATAGACATAGATACAGAGTCTATCAAGTACCTCTATCCAAATATCTAATCACCTTCTAAATCTCCGTTTATCTAGTGAAAAGAAGAAGGAAATATCTAGATATCTTGAAACTGCTAGTCTGTCTAGGTCTTTGAGAGATACAGTCCAGATAGCCAGAGATTCCTCATTTAAACATGTTGACATTGCCAGTTTTTTTTCTTAAGACGTTTTGCATCAAATCAAAAACTGGTCCCTCTAGTCTACTCCAGATATAGACGTCTAGCTAGACTATCTAGGGAGTGAGACAGTCATTCGATGCGCTCTGCAACATTTGAAGAGAAAAAAAGTAGATAAACAAACTTCTCTTACCTTCAAGAGCACATTGATAATATTTACAATCCAACTGGTGTTTTGATGATTAAATGAATATCGAACAATACTGTTAACTGGAGTCTAGAGCTGGTCTTATCTTGGCTAGTGTAACCGAGTTTGAGTTTGTCATTTACGCGTTTGTTATAGAATCACTTTGTTGAAGCACTTCATTGAAGAAAAGAAAGCGGCAGCGGCCCTCGCTTGTGTCTAAAAATAGATTTATTCGGTAAAAGTAAAAGCTCATTACACTACATTGGGTATGTGAAGAACAATGCTACATGACCTCTCATGACCCTCGGAGTTTGAGCGCTCACTTACAGAAATAATGTCTGACAACAGACTAATCTAATCTCGAAGTCTATCTTTATTATTTGTGCTAACTCAACTATTTTGACCCATTGTTTTAAAAAAAATACGGGAAAAGACCCAACTGTTCTGCTCCGTCTCATGACTAACTGTCCTGTTACCAAAATGGGTTCTTTAGGGCGTTCTTCTTTTTATACCTTGTCGTCAATCGAAGCGAATTATATTAATCAAGTAATTCATGTATTTATTCATGTATCGTGTAAGCCCTTTATTTATTAATTGTTCTCTTTTCGCTATCCTTGAAGAAGGCATTTTCATCCGATACGTCTGGAGCTAGATGTACATTATCTTGTTTTGTCCCTAGTCCTCTCTGACCCGTCACCAATCCACTACTCCTATTTCTTCTTATTTATTTAGGTCTACACTGGACACTGGACATGTCTAGATAGATAGATGTCTTGATCTTCGATGCACGTCTAATGTTTTGGTGACGCACATTATGTGATGATGCTCAATGAGTTCCTTCAACAACAACAACAACAAAATGTGAATTCAGTATTTTCTCTCGTACATACAGTAGACTTTCAAGTTCGTGCCTTCTATCTAGACAGCCAGAGTCTATCTAGCTGGTAGTCTATATAGATTCTTATAAGAGCAAATGCGTTGTCCTTCGTGACATTACACTCTGGGCACTAGGGTTGAGTCCGAATTCAACAATGCCAGTATGGTAGCCTACTTACTCACACACAGCTGTATGATGATGTCATTGGGGTTCAGGGGGAAAACTAAATATATCAGAGTCTAGACTAGCTAGATAGTATTATTCACCTGTTGTTGCTGGCAGTAAAAAATATGTTGTGGTTCCAACATTGTTTCCTTTCGTTTCATAAGAAACATGGTCAGTAAGGGGGGGGGGGGGTGGCAAAAATCTAATTGCGGGCACTGTTCAAATTAATTATTTTCTTGAACTTATCCCCAAATCAAGTAGTCCTTGTCCCAAACCCATGAATGCACGAACTGAGCCTGTCTATTGTGCTTCTTTTACAGCTTTCCGACCAAACACACATGCACGCACGCACATACACACACAGACGCACACACTTTCTTCTATAGCTATGAAAATAAAAGAAACTGTGTGTGTATGTGTGTGTGTGTGTGTGTGTGAAAGCTGCTGCCTCCTGGTCGTTACAGATCGATTTAGAAACTGACACTTATAACTTATATGTAAATAATCCTTCCTTATAAACAGGCCTGGTGCAAGAATTCGAAATTATTTAAAAATTTGGCTCTTTGAGAGAATTTGTTAAAGAAAACTAATAGATAGGTATATTCTAACTGCAAACACCATTCGATTTTTGCCACCATTCTACTTTTGTTTGTTTATTGATGGGAAAAGGAAATAGAAGTAAAATAATTATTATTGAATGGATGTTCAGTCATCATTGGTATATAGATCTAATAATATCACTAAAGCAAGGGAGCTAACCTCTTTGATTGGTACTGAGCCGAGGCTCAAACGTTTCAAGTTCACCGCTCTACTAACCATTTTGTCACTAACCATTTTTGCTATGTATACAATGTACCTTTATAATAAAAGAAACGGACACAACCTATCGTAGGTGTCTGTTAATAATATCCACTATATGTTCAGCCCCGAACCGGGGCGCAATACTCAATCGCACTGAACGCAGAAGCCCTGAGTAGGCCTACCAACGCCTTAGCGCCCTACTTGTTCCTCGCAAGCTTACGCAGAAGACAGTTCCTTTTTTTCTACTTTCCGGGCCACGTTTTGGATGAGGGGTCTGTATGAGAGAGTCCGATCGAGGTGAACTCCAAGGTAGGTCGGTTCCGGATCCGTAGGGAATTTCCTACCACTCCACGGTCCCTTGTCTCTGCAGCTTCTTAAACAGATGAGTATATCATTTATTAAAACTATTCAACTATATTTTGTTACCGGTAATTTGTTTGTTGTGTCTGTCCTGATGAAGACCTTAGGTCGAAACGTCGGCATCTTTTTGTCCTTTTGTCTTTGTCTCCCTTTTGCCTGTTAACAATTACCTTTTTCTTACCTTTAGATTACCACATGCTCAACAGTCAAGATTCCATTCATTATAACTGCATGAATGTAAGACCGTCCTTCTTGATAGCAAGTGTCACAGCAGTTCTGTCACAATGTATAAATGGGGGACGACCTCACGTGTGTTAATAACAACATGCAGGACCAAGACTGAACTAACAAATACAAAACACATGCGTGTTTAAATGCTTGCATTCTAGAGAGTGCTGGAAAAGGTAAGAAGATTGAGAAAATACGGTTATTACTAAACAGGCATTCAAAAGACAAAAACAAATTGACACTTTCAACTTTTCCGTCTAAGACCTTTATCGGAACAAACAAAAATATGAAACGAGATTAAGATGATGACAGGCAAGGCAAAATAAGAGAAGAAACAGCGGTGTGTAGTAACGCCCACCAGAGATGCCCTGTTCAGTATGATCCCATGCATTGATTCAATGTTATGATTGTAATGTGACTTTGTTATTCCACGATTGTTTACTTTACATTGATAGAACTTCCTGTTCTACAACCACCCTTTCCATAAAGACAGATGATAGAACCTCTACCTCTGAATAAAATCTAATCTAGAAATAGAACATCATGTCATTTATTTATCATTGTTCAGTTTACACCAAAACCACTGCCTAAACTTAACAGCCGACTAATCTTGTTTCTTGTTTCTTGATGTCTTTTATTTCTTGGGGTTTTTTTATTGCTTTTTTATTTTATAAAGACAAATATTGGCTACTAGTTTATTTTTATTTTATAAAGACAAATATTGACTACTAGTTTAGTACTAAAGAAAACTGATCAGCATGAAATGCAGAAAAGAAGGAAAACTGAAAAAACAAGAATGGTTAAGATATGCTGAACGCAGAGTGAATGGCATGTGCTTAAGCTGTTTGTTTATTTCATTAAAAATGTGGTTACAGTTAAATATATCTAGTAGTAATACTCATTAATGTTTTGATTTAGAAACGAAGAGATTCAAATGAAACGAAAAACAAAAATTCTACTTAGTTTTATACTTACATATATTTATATTATACAGCTAACTAATGCTGACACAAGGTTATTTCACCACATCCACATCAACAATTATACAATGACCTCTATACAATCTTTTCACCTTTTCATCTTTCAATCACATAATTCATCCATTTGATATCTTCCACTTTCAATGAAAATGAAAAAAAAGTTTTGAATTTATCTTAAGTTTTAAATTAGTCACTAGCTATATCAAAGATGGGCAAAGTAAAAATGACTTTTTCCTACAGCTTAAGCTAAATGCATATTTGAAAAAACAATTTTGTTTTCTAAAATCATCAAGCGTTTCCATCCCATGATAATTTAAAATTGAGGATGATAAGCAAAGTTACATAAGACTAACTTTCCCTCGGTGATCCAACATTTCTTACAACGTCAAGAGGAAAGAACTTCCAAAATAGTTGGGATTTGATGTTGTTTCAAAGCTGACAACAAGTTGAAGCTCTATATTGGACTACTGAAACATAGAGCGTCTAGGACTCTATGTTTGCTGTTGCAACTGTAGACTTTATTTCAAAATGAATATAAAGTTGAGATAAGGGCAGAAAGTCAAAGAGACAATAATTAGCCCTTCTTAAAAGAAATCAATGGACGAAAACGATTCATGGTACTTTTAAAAAAGTTTTCAATTAGAATAGAAAAAGACAGGATAGTTGTCAAAACTCTGAACAATAAAGAATATAGCATAACATGCCAAGTATTACTGAGAAAGGGAAAATTTAGCATGCTGCCAGCCAATAAGAAACAGCAGTAGAGACAAACTTTGACAAACTAGATGATACAAGAAATACTCTTGATAACACATTTGAATCAAAATGGAGGCAGACTTGCTTTCTCAAAAGCCTCTTGGCAGTGGCTCATCTGAACATGCAAAATAAAAATAATAAAAAACCTTGACTCAAATCCTGTAGTGAAGAGAATTATGGATAGACAATAACAAAATTGTGAAAAATAAAAAAAACAAATATATTTCTATCACAAACACACAAAAAAAATTGCATGCATCATTGTATAAATAGCTGCTTCTTAATAAAATAGGGAGCATCAAGGAGAATAAACAAACAAATAGAGCAACAAAATCTTTAATTGATGTCTACCTTATGTCTCCAAACACAATATCAGTTAAATGTTTTCATTGATGCTATATACCTGAATGGAATCCGGGAAAAAAGTATGTGTGTCTCATGAGCCAAATCATCACACACAGTCACCAAATAAGTTTGATCTGTTTCTTATTCATTAACTGAAATTTTCAAAATGAAAGTAAGCTTAAAAACAGCTTTGCAAGTTGAAACTGGAATGAATCAAAAGCAAACACAATTTAAGATATGGATCGGTAAAAGGAAGACAACTCTTATAAGAATATGACATCTAAAATAGGTTTTACTTCCCCTATTTGCAGAATCGGAAGCAAATAGTTCAAAAGTATCACAAACCTTTGTAAACCCCATGGCCAGTCTTGTTTAGAGTTATGCATAGTAATGTAAATTATATATAACAGCAGTATATCACAGGAATATATTAACATTAAGACATTTTTTCTTTCATCTGTAAAGTGTATAAATTAAGTAAAAACTTATTTTGCTGACCACTAATAAATATGAAAACAACACTTTATAACATCAATATGATTTCATGAAACATTCAAACTAGAATGGTTTTGAAACTTGGAAACACTTCTTCTTAAGAAAAAAAAACCCCAAAAATCCTTGTCTAGAGTTTCAAAATTGCAACCAAGAAGGTTTTTAAAGTTTGATTCAACACAGTAAAAAAACTTTTAGGATTCACCCCCTCCCCCTCCCCTTCTCAGCCTTAATGAACTAGAACTAGAAGACAACAAACAAAGTGAACAATAAGTTAGTCTATAAAACAAAAGAAGAGACACTGGGCGAAATACTGAAATTTTAGCAAGTAAAACAGGCTGTGTACAAGAAATAATTTGAGCAAGTCAACTCAATGAATGGAAGCTTAAGCCAATGACTCAAAGAGTAAATGAAGAGAAAAACATTTTTAACTGTTGACCACATCAAGTGAAAATAAAACTGGTTAATGAAAACTAAACAATAGCAATAGATTAATTCAGACAAAGACTCTTTGGTGACCTGGATGAATTTATTGCTCTCTAGTCTATCCAAAGCATACGTCTTGGACCCTCATACAAGTGGTTTGAAAATAGAGACATTGAAAAGGATCTTCGCTTTCTTACAATAAAAGCTCATCTAAAAAATGAGTGATTAATCTTTCTTAAAAACTATATTATCAAACAATGTGAAATGATGTAAGTTATAAAAAGATAGGATCAGTGATTTTTTCCTGGAGTTATTGTGATGATCATTTTTGCATCCTGTATATACATATTCTCCTTTATTGCTTGAAAATATACGAAATGAAGTCAATGCATTACTGCTAGTAGCCTAGTCTATGATATTCTTTGATAAGAATCATTATGGATGTTAGTTAAAGTTAACATTTAATAAAAGCAGACCACTCTTTTTGAGACACTAATATTTGTCTCAAAAACTGATTTCCATGCATTTATCAACAAATTAGTATTACAATTACAAACCTGACATTTATATTATTACAAAAGACTTTCACATTATAAAACAATTTACTTGAAAGATTTCGTTTGGAAATTATTGGTGACTTCAAGCATTCATCATTTTTTCCAGTCCACACAGTAACAATAGTCAGGTGAAAATCGCAAGCTCAAGAAGCAAAAATTATTATAAATTGCTTGCCTTTTCTCTCTTCTTTTTTTTCTTCCATTCATATAGACTAAATATTTATAATACACAATGATTAGTTACCCTGATTTAAAAAAATGAATAATCATAAAAGAAAAAAACAAAAAATTAGACATAGATATATCATCATTTTGCATATACATATTTTTTTAATAACTACCATACAGTTTTATATAGCATTATTCACATTCAGCAAGGACTGGCTGAGGTGGGTCCATGGCAGGTGCTGAAGTTTGCGGCTCCGCCACGTGTTGTGAAGGTTGAACATTGGATGATGGAGTTGCTTCTCCTGGAGCACCACTGTTGCTCGACTCCTTCTCACAGGCAGGCTTCATATAAACGTAATCAAAGTCTGTGACGCCCGTTGCAGGTGGGATGCGTGGTTTGTACCATGACAAACAAGATGCCACTGTTTCTCTGCAATTTGATTTTTTCAATTTTGCTTGGCGTTGTCGACTCTGGGAAGTTAGCATGAGGGCCTCATTGTTCATGGCATTGATATAGTCACGATTTGGCGAATCCCTACCATGCACAGTGCGATAGGTCGTAGTTTGGGAAGTGTCAAAGGAGGTTTTGGGTCTCTGGACAAGAACTTGTACATTAGGCTCATTTTTATGAAAATCCGTTCTGTACGTGGAGGTCAAAGGACGCCCAGGCTTGAGTTTATCTTTGCCCCAAGCAACAAAATTTGGGTCAAACATGCCTGACCTCTCTGGATGACGTTTCTTGCCCAGACCCTAAAATATGGAGACAAAAAAAAAAACATTGGTAAAATTTACTTGCATACCACTGGACTACAATATCATTTGAAAAAGCATCCTTCAATACATATTTAAAACAAAAAAAAACAAAAAACTTTCAATGGGGCTATGGTTATTTAAACTTATAGTTTGATTTTCCACTCCACATTCAATTCTTGTTTGAAAGGAAATGGAATATTGATTCGGGCTTGATAAGAACCAATTCATATCCTATCAGCGAGCATGCCATTCAGTAATCTAAATAACTTATACTTATACTGCAGCAAAAAAAATAAAAATGATGTTTTAAAACTTTGTAACATTTCATGATAATATCTTATAACATCATAACTTTGAGGATAAAATCTGAAGTGAATATAAATGAGAATGGCTTGGACAGTCTGCTACAGGGACTCCGCCTCAACAGGTTGAGTTGCTGTATCTGTTTCATTAAATGTCAATGAGAGAACACTTAAACATGGACATGGGGACATCCTATCATCATTCACTTTCGGGTAGGAAACTACTTCTGGTGTTCACCACTCACTCACTTCATTGGAAGCACACTGAGATATGTGTGTAAGGGCCTACTATTTCCAAACATGTTCCTGAAACATACAACTCACACA
>JAUEKZ010002013.1:0-19351 GCA_031471865.1 Melibe leonina | reverse complement strand
TTTGTTTTAAGCTTGGCGGCACGATACATTTCTAGGTGGACGTGGAGACGGGTCTTTCTCCATTTTCTTTCAGTTTTGCGCCTCTCCTGTTTGGCCATTCTAATCTCTTCACCAAACCATTTTGTGTTAGGCCGGATCGTGATAGTTTTGGTTATGATTGGAGCAAATGTGTCTAATACCTCAGCAAGGGTATTGTTGAAAATGTCCAGCTTATCAGACACAGTTTTGGATGATTCAACTTTGTGTGTGATGTTGGACTGTTCAATGGCGAGTTTGAGGTCGTTCATATTTAGGCCGCTTATCTTTCTTGTTTTAATGCTCTTTCTGAGAGGCTTTGGTTTATTATGAAGCAAAGTGAACTTAATCAGGAAATGATCAGAAAAGCTCTCACGGTCGACGTCTAACGATGTGATGGAATTATCGGTGGTGGATGTTATCACTAAATCAAGAATTCGGCCACCTTCGTGAGTTGATTCTTGAACATGTTGTTTCAGATTTAATGCACTCATGAGTTCTAACAGCGATAAGACATGTTGATCCTGCTCCTTGTCCATATGAAAATTGAAATCCCCCACAACAAGCAGTTGCCCCTTTTGTAACGTTTTGTCAGTTATGAAGTCTTGAAATTCATTTATGAATTGGGTCACTTGTTTTCCATGTGGTGCTGGTCTATATACACAGACTAATCTATGATAATGATCGTTGACTTTCAACATTAAGGTCAAACTCTCAAAAGTAGAGAACGTTTCTGTTGAGACCATATCTACTGAAAGGCCACACTTGTAAAGTACAAGAATGCCCCCACCGCGCCCCGTTCTCTCAATTCCTTTATGGAGATAGCCATCTGGAACGAGCTGGTTAAGAATGGTGTCCTTGTTTTTCTCAGTCAACCACGTCTCTGTAATAATAAATACGTCTACGTCATTTGTCACCAAATGTTCATAAAAAGAGTTCACTTTATTGACAATCGATCTGGCATTAGTGTAATGCACAAGCATACCATCCTTCCTTTTGGACATGTCAACAACTTGATTATTTGGGTTACTCCCCCTGACTCCTCTCATTTCACTTCCGACTGAATTGTTATCGTTGCACATTGCCTTCAATCTTTGTTTTTTCCTACCACCTTTACACCCTCTCTTTGTTTTTCTAAATTTAGGTTTACATATGTGTAAGTCTCTAAGCCGTTCAAGTATAAAAGCAGGTAGATTTGACTCGCAGTTCATGGAACGAATTTGATCCGCCGTGTAAACAAACACATCACAAGCTGGACGGTCCATGTTTATTTGTTTGCTTATTGTAATAGGCTTGATGAACTTAAAATCACTAACGTTTCCACAATGATAAAGTAAACAACAACTCGCAAAAATGGCGATTGACAGTTGTAGAGTTTTGGAATTTACAAACAACATTATTGAATCATAGCGTCATATTCACAAATAAAATCCTCATGATATTTACACCAGTAGAAACAGCAAGTCCTTAGAAACATTTTTATATAACTTTCCAGACTAATGAATAGCAAATGACACAGTAAAAGGGAATAACAGCAGAGCAGAAATAAATGCTGCCTGTCGGCGCAAGCACTACAACTCCAATGTCATTGACAATAAATTAAATTGGGAGTCACAACATCAAAAACCATGTATGTATTGCCTAGCAAAACAAGCTCAAGCAAATATTCTATACATTAATTTTGAAAAGTATTCTGGCCTTTGGCATCCCATGCTGGGGTGGTAACGTAACAATTAGTGATAAAAATAGACTCGACAAAGTTATAAAGAAAGCTTATGACGTGATAGGTAGAAGACTAGTCAACGTTACTGAAATTAATTGTTTTGGTAATTCATTCATTTATATTCTTATCTATTCATATTTATTTATATTCTATATATTCTTATTATTTATTTATCAATCATTTTTGTTTATTTACTTTATTGTTAATTTTTGTTTTCATAAATCAATCAATAGTTCAGCCCCGTTTATGAGGCGTCCCAAACACTATTTTTAGAAGTGTAGCAATAATGGCTTTTGAATAGTGAAGCAAAGAGCAGAAAAAACGAGTTAACGGAAAAATCGACTCTTTATTACAGAACTACATCTTTGAAAAACATTTGAGTGTATTTTATGATATATTTTGTTTCCATTAATGTGTTTTTAATAATCAGTGTAGTATTTGAATTTATTTTATAAGTCTGTGAAATTGCAATTTTATTAATGGGCTATTATGACCGATCAACAAATAATTCAAACATCAATAACTTCCTTAACTATTGTCTGAGAAGAAAACAAATGGTACCCTTTAATTCACATCAATGAGTTGTATCCAGTAATTAACTTTGCTTTTCCATATGATCAGTTTGAAATTTCAGTTTTGGGTCCCTAATCATAATCAAAGTGAACACATCTCCAATATGTCTCTGGCTGTGGAAAGTTTTAAGAGGAGTACTCTTTCATGAAGGGCTGGTTGGATTTTCAGGAATAAAACTTTCGCTAGCGCCCCAGAGCGTTTTCTGTTCACAATTCAATAGTAGTAAACAAAGAGAGAAATAGCTAACGGAACTATGGTACTGCCAGATTACTCAAAATAAATTTATGTTTTTACATCTTGCTGGTACAGGTCTATTCATATCACCTTCTTATATAATCTTCTCTTCCTTTCAAACGTTTTAATATCCGTTTTCTCGTAATTGTTGTCTCTGCTAACTGTTTTATCGCGCATCATTATGTCTGTATGTAACATTCTAAAATAATTTCCCAGTTGAGAGATAAATAAAGTTATCTTATCTTATCCTCACAATAGTGCTGTTTCACAATTGGAATCTTAAAGATCAAGATCAAAAAGTCAAATTTGTAACATAAAAAAAAGAAAAAAGCAAACATAAAGATTACACGTATTTTGAATATCAAATGCTGTTTTTTATTCATAAACACAAGCATTCTATTTATTGTAATTATGATAGATATTTACCTCTAGTGTTTTGCTTCATAAACATATCAACAGCCAAAGAGTATGTTCTCATGTTGCCTCGACACATCTCTGCAATGAGATCATAGGCAGCCTGCCTAGTTTTCAAGCTTTTACATTTCGGATGATGGGGAGAATGAGGGTCTGGCACCAGAAACAGGAAGTCAAACAAGTTGTTCAAAAATATCTGGTGAGAAAAAACAAACACATGTGTTCCGTTTCAAAATTCAAATACGACTATTCTAAAAGATTCTTGCTATACCGCCAGGTGTGGGGAAAACACGAAGTTGGCGGTATAAACAAGAATGCGAGTCATAAACATTCTCGTATAGATGTCGGTGGTAGGTGAGAACGGCAGTATAACAGGTGGCGGTCTAACCAAGTGTCTTATTCGTAAAATCATACTTAACCTTTAGAGTACCAAGAGACCAAGCAAAGGGGAATAACTCTTTAGGGAAAAAACTATCTAACAGAAAAAAATTCATAAACATACACCCAAGAATCATAAAATCATAATTTTAATTTCCTTTTGCAGCCAGATAAATTATCTTTAAAACGATATATAATACGCAGACCTGTAAATGACCCTTCAGAAAATTGACAGAAAATCTTTTCAAGACAACACTTGCGGACTCCACTTCCTATGCTAACAATATCAAGGGGTCTAGACTCTAGACATCAAGGTCTAGATAGATAATAAGAAGAAAATATCAATCAATTGCAAAAAATAAAAAATAAAAAAAAAATTTTTAAAAATAAAAAATATCAATCAATTGCTGTTTATATTGCTTTGTCAAAACATCCGGCTCAGTAGCATTGGATGTTCAGATTTTGTTTTCGTCAAAAATCTCCTGCACAAGTTAATAACAGCTTCGTGAAATTAAAAAAGTAGTTCAAAAGATTTCCGTCGACTGAAAACAGCAAAAGGTTTTCTGTATGACGGAATTTCAGACTTGACTGAAATTGTCTAAGGTATGCCTTGAGAGGACGGTTCGGGTGTGTGTTTGTTTATCCGCTAGGTGTGTGTTAGTTGGGGATTGAGCAAGAAAAGCCAGTGTGTGTTTACGGACAGCGAAAGAGTGATGAGAGTGAAAGTGAAAATCGCGTCACAGCCATACGCCACGCACTCCCGGGCCAAGGCGGCGGCGGCGGTGAAGAAAACTCGAAGCCGGATACCCTAGCGATTGGCTACCTGGCAGAGTGATTCTACCGCAAAGGCTCAGCGGAGATGAGTATGGTATTACCGCCAACCCGTGAGTTGAAGGCATGGAGTGCGGCGAATCCCAACCGCTCCACCCGCACTGCTCTGATGAGAACACCTGGATAACAAACGGACTGTACACGGACTGCGAGAATTGATACAAGGATGTAACTGGACAACCCTCTGGAGACCCTATCGGGGGTTGGCGCTCGCGCCTCGATATGGGGGTGAACAGCCGCCTCACAGCAACTGTCTCAGGCCTCCCACCCCCGGTCGATCCCGGATAGCCAACCCATTCCAACTTAAAATCAAATCATGATAGACAACTTAAGGGCAATTGGAAGCCCTAAGCCCGACTTGCCTCGCCCTGCTTGAGGCTCATTTTGAAGGCTGCAAGAAAGTCTAAATAGTCTCACAGTATTTTTCTGTCCAAAATCAGTGTGGTTTCAAAACTTTTTTTTGTCCTGTTACATGTAACAAACGTCATATTAGACACACATTCGCGCACACACACACACATGCCGCAGACACACAGAAATTATGAAACTAATTTTGGAATCCCCGAGCATTACGGATTAGCGTTGCTACATGTAATACGATATACTTTGTTTATTTCAGGTTTTGCAAATAAATTGAGAAAGTCAACTGTTTGTGTCTTTCTTTTGATTTTTTAATGTCTGTCTGTCCGTTTTCTCTGTGCTCCGAGTTCGTGTCCGTGTCTCTTCTTAGATTGAGGTGTTGATAATCGATTTGTTCATTTCCATCATCCATCTATCCATTTTAATATCACTCATATCTAAAAAATCACCATCCAATTCATTAATACCACTCTAAAAAAACTTTGATTGCCTTGTAGCAAAATTTTTTACTAAATTGAAGCCCATTTTTAACAGAGAATATCTTACGATTGAGTGCCAATAGAAAGCAACGGTAAAAAGTATCTAAAAATATAATGTGATATTAGCAACGTTTCCGGTTTACGATAAAAATAAAACAAAGTGGTTCGTCGTCGCAGTATCAAAATAAATATGACTAGTTTTTGTAGGAGTCCAGCAGGTGATATGGTCCTCTCTAGTAAAAGGTGATGCTGGAGGATTTGCGACTCTTAAGGGTTAAACAATAAGAACAAATAATAATGGAACCAATTTCACAATTTATAAACTTAATTGATAAATTACCAAAACACATAAATCAAATGAATAAAACAGCCCTTACCACATTAGCATCAGTGGCAGAGAAATCAGGATTGTGTTTGTAAATAGATGATGCAACATTCAGTAGCCCCAACAAGCCTTCATCCTCCTCATAACCTTTGTTTGTTTCATAAAAAGGACGATTTTGGATGTCCTCTGTGATTTGCCGAAGGAGTGTATCCATATTGATGTTTTTAGCCTAATGATTCAAAATGTCAATAAGAGAAAAGGGTTTAAATTCTAAAAAAAATTATTTGGCATAAAAAACTACCTTGCATTCATTTATTCTTAAATCTGTAGTTAACCATTCTATCCCTATTTTTTTTTTAAACTCTCATACTAATAATTTTTGCAGCAGTACTTGAATTCTTTAAACTTATTAAAGATAATTTATTTAAATACACATAAAGAAAGATAGACAAAAAATCTGACTTATGTTTCCATATGGTTTTGTGTTCCTAGAATGGAAATGGGAAGACAAAAAACAAACCTGATCCTTATTCAGTTCATCTAAACACATTCTGATAAACATGAAATAGTCTTGACAACTGGCACCATAGATCTCCTTTTCTTCCTTTCTCATTTCCATCTGAAATAGTTTAAGATTTACTCACCAATAATCCAAAACATTTGAATCTCTGAGAAAGCTTAAAAAATCTTCAATATGAACAATCAGCCCTCACTTCATGCAAAAAATAAGTGAAATGAAATAATTCATTTCTAGGTTCAAAATCAGTTTCATCCTCACATCTTACGTAACTCTTCTTGATAAAAAAAAATGTCCCTCACAGTTACACAAAAATTATTGTCTTTGTATTTTCAAGACTATAATACAATCTTGACATTCTTAAACATACTAAAACATCACATTCAAATTTAAAAACTTATCTAATCACTCAATCAAAGTATGAAATTTAATTTTAACACTAAATCAATTAATTTTTGCTCTTAGGAAAATTTTTGATAAAACGTTTCCTTCAACAATGAGTGTTAGGAAACTAATCTAATGATGTAGGATAAACATCCGGCTAACCTCAAATTTCTTTGGTTTGAAAAGCTCCTTGTCAGAAAGGAAAGTCAGAAGCTGTGATAGAATAGGAACCAAAAACAATGTTCCTTTCTTCTGTTTGGACTTTCCCAAGCAGAGGCGATGGAGACCAAGACAAGCTTGTTTTCTCACATGAGCCTGACAAAACAAAATAAAACAAACATTTATTCCACTGCACTATTTGTTCAGGTGGACTGATACAAGAAATGTGCACAGCAGTTTTATCAGGAAGTCATTCGTGTGTAAAGTTTTGACCTGTGAAGCATACGTCTGAGCCGATGTGAATCAAAATTAAAAATTGGAAAGCTTGGGAGATTTTTACATTATGATTATTTTATTTAGAGTGAAAGTCAGATTGGCAAGTAGAATGGAATATTGGCAAATCAGGCACCCAAGTGTTCATAACTTTCAATCATCACTTCTAAGATGTCACTGTAATCTGAAAAGTGCTAGAACAGATGAATTTAAAATTACTGTCGATCATCACATCATGCAGTATCAAGGTGAAATCTGGTCACAAATGGAGCAATGGTACATGTGATACATCCCAACAGCCAAATATAACTAATCACAGAGCCAGGAGAAAAACTTTGTATCAAGAGAAAAAGCAAGCAGGTGATCACCACACTGTGCTATGGAGTTATTAAAGAAAATATTTCCCTTACTCAAAGTTACATATTAAATGTATTTTAAAAAAGATGCTCAATAGAAAAAAGAGTTAAAAAAATATAGGAGCCAGATATCAGGCAAATTACACAAGCCTTAGAACCAAATTTCTTAACAGAAAAACAATAATTGATACAGTGCAACTTCCGGATAACGACATTGCTCGGGACCATAAAATTATGTCGTTATTTAGAAGTTTCCAAGATGGCGGACATTGGGGTGTGGTAAATCTGTCAATGAAACAATGTGTTGTGCTAGTTGTCTCCCGCGAGTCACTGATACGTTAAAATGTGTTTTCCCAGCCTAAACTTATCTGCCTACCGATGGCCGATGATGTGCATTCTCATTGGGTGGCTTAGACTAGAGAATAAAGGATAGACAGGAAATGCTCATTCATTTTTGGTTAGGCTATTCGATTGTTTCGGAAGTCCATCATCTTGTTTTAAGCACAGATCAGATATTGCTCAACTAAACCTAACCCTGAACCTTAAGTCCCTAATTCCTATGAGATTAAACTATTCAAAGGGTTAGATGTCATAATAAGCATCATTTAAAGTATATGTTACAAGTCTAGATCTTAATTTCTCTCTTTGCCTATCGGGACCACACTTCTTAACTAGGCCTAGTGCCAAGTTTCTTCCTCACTATTACCAAAAGGTAAACGTTATTAAAGTAATAAAACCATTAACAATGAGCATTGTTCTTATAGCTCGTCATTGTCCTTCAATTACAAGTCGTTTTAGATTGATTCTCATCATTTCTAATTATCACGTCCTGTCTCAAAAACACATAGTAACTAGATGACGCGTCTGTCGCAATCGCACATCTAAGATGGTGGACAGCCAGCAGACGATGATCAAGCGAAAACAGAAGTCGGGACCTTTTACTAGAGACCTTTCCTGCTATCTATCTCTCTCCTCTATGTTGGGTGGTTGTTTAACAAAATAAAGCGATTTCATTGGCTGATTGATAGAGATCTGATCGGCTATGACTAGTCTTTTCTAGAATATCTTATTGGACGGCAAAAAACAGCAAATTATTGGCTAAGACACTGGGTCAAACGTCAACAGTTGCAGCAACCTTGATGTCGTTATCCAGAGGTTGTACTAGAATGTCTGTTGCTATTTAGAGGCTTTTATTACTAATGTTATATAGCAAAAAAATCGGGACCAGAGGCCAAATATAATCCAGAGAATGTTGCTATTCAGAGATGTCGTTATCCGGAAGTTGCACTGTATAAAAAATTTTTAAAAGACCTCTGGAGCTTCAAGGGTGAGCCTCTTGAGCCATGCCGTGAAATTTTCTGCATTGCACAGGTACTCCAAGACTCTGTCACTGGAAAAAGCCAAGGACACTAAGAAGGACATGGCATACTGCACCACTGGGGAAAGGAAAGTAATAGAGATATCAAAGAACCTATGCAACAATGATCCTTGTCTATTTCCCCACATTGTGAGGAGTAATAATGCTTGGACAGTTTCAAAATAAAAAGTTTCCCTTTTTTCATAATAAAACTGCTCTGTCTTTCCTGTAAAACTGATTAAAGAAATAGTCCATAACACAATAAAACCAAACTTCTTTCTAGCTTTCACCTATACCCTCAATAACCCCTCTCCATAAGTATCAATATGAACAGTGAAAAAGGACAGAATAAGATTTCTCAATTCACTTTTTTTTCTTTGTAGGTAATGAATGCAAGATAATCTTATAGTCTATAGCGAATTTAGTTTTGACTTACCCTCTCTTCTCCCCCAAGTACCACAATACAGCTGATTTGAATCCCTATGAAATTAAGGAAAAAATAGTTAATGGAACAAACAATAGTGAACTGAAGTGCAATTGTCTATTTTTTTTAAAATTGACAGTTAGTGAAAACTAAACAGAGTTATTAAGAAAAACCCCACTAATTTTGAAAATTATAAATAAATGATCAATTGACAGGACAGGACAAAATTTCTTTATCTTCAATATAATACATAAAATGTATCTGGCTTTTAAAGTTTATTTATATTTCCTTCAATATATTTCTCAAGTTGTACTCTTAACTATTGGGATAGGACATGTTTGTAAATAAATTTGATTGTATATTCAGAATAGTTTAAAGGCGCTTTTAATTGCTAAGGTCATATCATCACACACAGGTAAGGTGCTAAGACTACATTTCTTAAAAGAACAGACTTGGGAGACATTTCACAATTAAAAAGGAAAACAATTTCATCTCTCAAAAACAAATTACAAAGAGATGACTTACGATTACAAAGACTTACGTCCCCTCACAATTACAAAGGAGAGAAAAACAAACAAACAGATGATGGTCACCACCCACATCATGCATTATAGTCCAGGGAGACCTTGGATAATCTAACACACTTTGTGTTTAAAAATACTCAGTTCTTTTTGATAGCAAGTAGTTAGGTACCACAATGCAAAACATGAAGGATGACAACAGATCTGTTGACACAACAAGCAGGACCAAGGCTAAGCAAACAGATACAAAACAGCAGAGAGAGTGGTGGAAAAAGCAAGATGATAAGTTAAGTCATTAACCCTTTCACAGCAAGGTCCGATTCTAACCAAACAGAATATAAAAGATATTTATAATTTAAGATTCACATGTTCTTGTCTATATCTATAAATATAAAAGAAACTGTGTGTGTGTGTGTGTGTCACGGCGCCGCCTCCTGGTTGCTACAGGTTGATTTAGATATTGAAACTTGTATGGAAACAATCCTTATATACCGCCCCAGCGCATGAAGGTAAAAATTTAAGAAAATTGCTCTTGTAGAGGAGAATTTTTTTTAAAAAGAACAGCTAAACTTTACCACCCAACACCTTTCAATTTTTGTTCATCCTATGATGATGGCTGTGCAGTTAGACTAATGGGGGGAAGGGGGCGGCGGAGAAAGAGTAGTGAAAATGCAGTCGAATACTGCTCACACCTTATTTTGACAAGGAATAAACGAGACAGCAGGAGATAGTCTGTGTGTGTGTGTATTACGGCGGTTAACAAGCGCTATTTTAGTTGACGCGCGAGTAGCTATGATCAGGAAGGGGTCACGAGGTCAAACCACCCCGTCAGACAAGTAGGTGAGCAATGAGATCAGCTGAGTGGGATGGATTGATAATTGCGATCCTAAAACAGGGAATAAGTCCAAAGGATGAAAATAATTCCATCTCGTGGTTATTGGACAAGACAGAACAAATCTGTCTGAATATGGACATATAAATTACGTTGGACAGGGACCAGGGGTGAGAACACGAATGCTATACAAAGTTACTCTTTATTTCACATATCTATGAATGAAGGGGACTTGTACTAAAAAAGAGAAAACACCCTGTTCCCTACGAAGGATTCCCATGAGACTTTTAGATACCTATCAAGAAGCCACAAATTCTCCACTCTGTGAAGTTCGGTCATAAAAGGACTATGCTGCCAGCCGTGCTTGATTAAGGGGAAGTCATGCCTGGCTGCTGCTCACCACGGCGAGCTCTACTGACCGTTAACAACCCAACTGTTCTGTTATGAATCACCACATTGTCTTTCTAGTACTAACATAGTGCAACCTGCAGTTCCTTTGCTCGGAGAGCGTTCGATCGAGTCAGTTTGCTGTTTTGCCAATTTCGAGAGAAAGAGAGAAAGTGAAAGGTGGGGGAGGGAGGGGGGGGGGTGTTGAGGGAGAAGAGAGATTATTGTTATGGTGAAAGTAAGGTGATCCTTTTTGTGTTATGTGATGAGGGTATGGGTGGGTGTATAATATGACATATAGTCCTTGTGGGAGTGGGTTGGGGGAGAAGAGAGAATATTGTTGGGGTGAGAGAGAGAGAGAGAGAGAGAGAGAGAGAGAGAGAGAGAGAGAGCGAGAAAGGGCGGGGTAGCGATTCAGGTTAAGTAATAAAAATGACAAGGAAATGATAGTCTGGATAATTGAACGGTTGTGTGTTCCTTGTGTTTACTGAACTCATGTACTCGCATCTCATTAACACCGTGGCTAGGTTGACGGGGAGATGGGAAGGATGGGATGGTGGCTGGTTGAACAGCAGGTGTGAGGTTGTTAGGATAAATTCAGCTCTTTTGATGTAGTGGATAAAGTGTTCACAGGATTCTTTTGTTGACTTAGCAGAGTGCTGGTCTTGGATGTCATTTAAAGAAATGCTCCCACCAGACAAAAACAAAAAATCATCCCCGTGTCCTTCACACATTTGGCTAAAAAAATGTACCGTTTATGTATAGATATATTATTCTTCTGCACACTTCGCTCACACATTGAATGTGATGTTCATATGTATTGGGCATTTTTGATTTTAAGCAAAATTAGTAAAAAGTCAAAGATAGATGGAGATAGAGGCGGAAGCACTATTCTAGTGTCTAGGTCTCCCCTAACTTTTCCACTAAATTCGCTCTCATTCTTTAATCATTGATAAAGGTTTTACCAAACTTCGTCTCAAGATTAATTTAGTTATTTGTTTCTCTGTAGATCAAGTTACACAAAAATATTACCATGGGGAAATGGGCGAAACGAATATTTTTAGAAGACCACTCCTGTGAAAAAAGCTTAATTTAAAGTCATTTTCAAACCCTCAGATGGGTGCTTCATTCTTATCTAAAATTTGGGGAAAAATCACTATACAATCACATCTAGTGTAAATAACAATTGTGTCAGGCAGGGTAAAATATGACAGTAAGCCACCGATCATGACCTGTCTCACACATGACGGTACCGGGTAAGCCTGACCTCTCTGATCTCCCCTCCGGAGCTACCTTGTGGTGATTAATGACCCTTGCGAGGGTGACAACTAAAATGGAGGTATTGCAGCAGTTAGAGCAGCCGTGGTATGTGTGTGCGCATGTGTGTGTGTATGTGTGTGTGTGTGCAACTGGACCCAGGCTTGAAGGCTTGAAGGCTTGAAGTTCAACGCTCTAACCAATTTGCCACTACACAACTGTTTACATTTTCTTGAAGAAAGAGAACACTACCATTTCTAGGTAGCTGTAACTCTTTAAAAACTACTATATTTTCAGCTAAGCTATACCTGGGTTGCTAGTACTAGATAGATAAAATTTCCGTGGACTGACATATGCCAAAACATGAATTTTAGGCTTTTTTGCATTTGTCAGTCCACTGAAATCTTATTTATCTGGTATAAGAGGCAAATTTTGAAGATTTTGGCATCTCTAGCTAGTAGTTTGAGAAATAACCTTAGCAGTGAAAGGGTTAAGAAAAATACATAAATGGTACCCACCAACCATCCCCTAAATAAATTTGATCAGGTACCACTTTTTAAATAGACAGGTACAATTCAGTTCTTCAGAAGAAGATAGCACTCACATTGGCATTGCAGCATCATACAATATCTGCATGAGAATCTTGATGATTGAGGGCACATCCATATTTTCCAGTATAGACTATGCGAGAAGAAATGGAGGGGACAGGTCAATCAACACATTTTGTTAAGCAGCTCATTTTGATTTGAGGCAGGAAAATAAATTCTTAGTTTGACATTTATAAATCCATGTATATGAAAAGTATTTCAAGAAAGAAATCAATTAACTCATAATGGTAAGTTATAACAGACCTGTAAATGACCCTTCCGAAAATTGACAGAAACTCTTTTCAAGACGACACTCGACTTCCTATGCTAACAATATCAAGGGGTCAAGAATCTAGATAGGTCTAGAGAGATGATAAGAAAATATCAATCAATTGCTGTTTATATTGCTTTGGCATTGGTTAAAAAATGTAATGAATTGCTCATTTTTACAAACTCACAACCCATATCACATAAGAAGATAGAGATAAGGTACTCTATCTTAGACAGCATAGACAAGCATTGTCTAGTAGCGCGTTATCATGATTTCTTCCTTCTAGTCTAGATTGATTGACACCTTGTTTCCAGATCAAATTCATGGTTGGCCAGTTTTCAAAAATCAAATCTCTAACAATCTCTTATATATCTAGACCGCATCTAGAATAATAATGATAATGAACCCCCCGAGCTAAAAAGAAACCACGAAAGAAGAAGAATTGCATCGTGCAACACTACGGTACAACAATGATGTACAAGCGTAGCAGACAAGAAAGGTTTCTACAATGCAATGAAATGCCTTTGTTGGTTCAAAATCAAAACATCCGGCTCAGTAGCATTGGATGTTCACACTTTTGTTTTCGTCAAAAATCTCTTGCATAAGTTAATAAGAGCTTCCTGGAATTAAAAAGTAGTTCAAAAGATTTCTGTCGACTGAAAACACCAAAAGGTTTTCTATAGACTGAATTTCAGACTTGACTGAAAGTGTGTGTCTATGCCTTTGAGAAGACGGTTCGGGTGTGTGTTTGTACATCCGCCAGGTGTGTGTTGGTTGAGGATTGGGCAAGAAAAGCCAATGTGTGTTTGCTTGCCCGCCCATTGTCTGCGCGACAGACAGCGAATGAGTGATGAGAGTGAAGTGAGAGGCGTGTCACAGCCATACGTCACTGACTAAAAATAGCTTTGTCTGCGGCGAAGTGGGCATTGCCGCGGCCACACAACATCATACACGGTGCAGGGAAAATAATAAAGAGAAAGCGAACAGCTTTTCTCATGACTAAAAAGATTTGCTTGAGCGATATATGGAAAGTCAATCAACTTTAATATAGTGGTTGAAAAAACGAACAAAACTGGTGGATTTGACAGCTCAATTCTTCTGTCGTAAATTGACAGATTACCGTCTATTAACAGACTATTTACAGGTATGTTATAATTACAAGAAACCAACTAGAGAAAGTTTTAAAAAGTAATTTTTTTAAAATGTGTTCTTCGTACAGATATTTAAAAAAAATGTTTCTGGTAACTTAAAATAAAGAGCTAAATTAAATAATATCTCTATATTACCTGTGATATCACAGAAATAGTAAAATTACTGCTAGGCTTTTTGCCACTTTGTTTTTTCCGAGGACTTTCTTCTCCTTCAGGAATCACAGATTCATCCACAGAGAATTGAGAGATAAGGCGAAGCAGGTAGCCAAGGCATTCCTGATTCCACTGAGTCAATTAAGGTGAGCAGAAAAAAATATATATTCCATAAAAATGTGTCACATTCAAAATGAATACCTGTTAATCTACAGAACAAACAAACTAAATAATCAAAACAAAACAAGTTGGCCATGTCTTCTTTCTTTTACACAATATCAAGTCTCAATGAAAAAAAGATTTTTTACTTAGGAAATCTGACAAAAGGTTGATTAAGGAGATTGCAAAATCAAGTTAACATCAGGAAATTCAAGGGGATAGGAAAGCTCTAAGTTGTACAGTTTGCCTAACTTAAACCCTAGCTGGTTTATTTACTTACTTGACTCCAAACGTTTTCATCTTTTGATTGCAAAGTGCCATTCATGAAGATATTCATCAAGTGGTTTAAGCCACCTTTTGAAATGAACTGCCACAAAACAGTGAAAAAGAGATCATGAGAATCTTTTATACCATTTCTCAAAAAAATGAGAAACAAAACCAAATTTAATTACTCAATCAACTTTTGCAGATTTGAAACTAATGGTTACAATTCTATTAAAAAAATTATAAAAGGCCACAGATTCATGCATTCAATCATAACTAGCAGTGTGAAGAGAATAACATTATTCAATTAATAGGATCATTTTGAAGTGAACACTTAAGGACACAAGACAACCAATGACAGCTTCAAGTAAGAACACAACAATGGCTCCCCCCTCCCAGCCATTATACCTGATGGCACCATAACGTTTTAGCCTCCTGGCCACCGGGCTTTATGTTATTAGAAGCATCTCCTCCTCCAATTGACATCTGCAGTATAAAAAACAATTAAAACCTAAACATGAGACTCATTTGTAATACACACATAATGAGATGATCAATTTCATATTGAAAAAAAAGCAGTAAACAATCCCCAATTACTGCCCTGTATTTTGACAAGAAATAAAGAAATGCAGGAGTAACAAAGCCATAAGTATTTTTCAAACCGGACCTCTGATTGCAAGTGAACGATATATTGTGACAAGCTCTTTTTAATCTGAATTACAAAATCTAAACGGCATAGTTTCGATAAAAACTTTTGTAATAAAATAGTCTCTGAAAGTAATTTTTGATGGGAGAGGCTCACTTTGATGTCATCTATATACTAAAAATGTCTGTCTGTCTGTCTGTCTGTCTGTCTGTCTGTGTAACTCTAAAGGCTTTTTACACAAGCCACCTAGAAACTCCATGAGTGTCCGAACGGTTAACATTTTAATCCATCTCAGAAAAGTTAAAAAAATTATCACGATTACGATTGCTTTAAACAAGTTCATTTTGAACAAAAGCTTTGGCCAGTTTTCTAAAAACAATTGGAATTTTTAACCCCATTCTGTTTTGAATTACATCATTGATAAAAATCTACGATGAAAGAAACACTGGGAAACTCTGTTTTATTTGTAAGCAGTAATATTTTAACCAATTTTCGTTGTATCAGGACAGTGATGTTAAACATTGATTTCGTGTCAAGAACACCCACAATTACATTCTCTCACTATCAAAATTAAAACTACAACAAAAGAATCACAAAGTAGTCTAAGGAATTACGAAACTCAGTTTTATTTATTATATTATCTTCACTTATATTCTAATCAATTACTGTTGTTGAACCTGGACAGTGCATTAATTTCGTGTCAAGAACATCCACAATTATCTTCTCTTTTCTTTCTTTCTTTCTTTTTTTTTTTAAATTGCTTAGAGAGATAAAAGAGAGAGAAGGGGAGGGGGTGGAATGGGAGGGAAAAAGACACCTGATTCATTTAGTCAGGCACTTTAAATTTTTTTTAAACAGGAAACGCAACCACAAGAGAGACTTTCGAATTAAACGTCTGTCTTGGATTAAACGGAAAAAAAATTGACTATCCCGCAACCTGATTACAGCTTCGCTGATGACATAGTGAATGTTATAGATTAAATACCTGACATTGGTACAGTAGCTGTTTCTTTTGTTATTTACCACTGCAAAATGTCCATACCCCCGGCTCAATTCATGCATTGACAAGGACAATCCACAAATTCAGGAGAGATTTCATTGGATTATAATTTCTGTTATTATTTTGTATATAACGAAAGTAAACCCAGTGAAGCTGGTCAAGTGGTCTAGTTGCTCTCTAAAGATGGGTAAAAGAAGAATCATTTTGGGTGAATCTCATCACAATATTATACGTATTCACTTAGTAGATGTTTAGCTTCAAAATGCAATCAAAATGTATACTTCATTAGGCTATGGCCGAAATGACCTCTGCTCTTATCAAACTGGCTGCAGCTCAATAGGTATAGTATCCCCCTTGGAACTGATAGCTTGGGGGTTTGAACCCAAGCCATGTCAGCCTGAGACATTAAGATCGACATTGACATAACATCTTTCGGAAATGCTCCCATATTGATATGTCTTATATTTGGTTAAAAAGAGCATTAAACAGACAAATAAAGTAAGAGAAAGAGAATGAGAGTGTGGGGGGAGGGAGGGCGAGAGAGAGAGAGAACAAAATATGCAGGTAGTATTACTACGGTGCCACGACATGCAGGTACAGTAGTAAGTATTAATAGACAATTGCTCGCTACGCTTGCTAGTATCAAACACATTTTGACATAATATTTATGCAAGTTAAGATTAACCCTACAACTACTGTCCAGACTTCATAACTTGACGGTACTGTCACTAGTCTTACTGTTGACTATGAGAGGACAGAATGTGTACCGCAGTTTAATTCAGTCTTGCACATACACAACACTCACACACACAAACACACACACAAACACACACACAAACACACACACATACACACCCATACTGCACATTAATATGTACAAGCATATACCCACACATGCATGCACACACACACACACAAACACACCAATTTAAAACCATATCAATATACGCATGCACACACACATACGTTCACACACACACAAACACACCCCCATGCGCCCACACATACAAATGTTGATACAAGGATTCAAATTGGTTTTTTTGTGAATGTTTCTTTGTTTATAAGAGTGAAACAAAAAGTTTCATGTTGAAAATAGAGATGATACTTCGTCAAATGATAAAAAAATGACGACGTAGTAGTGATATAACCTGGACTCAGAACGGCCATGCCAGCATAAATTTTAATTCGCTGACCACCCGTAGTCCAGCCACACCTTAATAAATTGCAAGGTGCTGCAGAGCTACCAGACTGTAACAATGCATGCATTCATAGAAGAAAATATCGAAAAATAAGCTGAAATACAGTATGGACGAACCCAGTTCGCAAAAAGAAATCCGCTTTCTTATGTTACGGCCAAATACTATCCAATTTTTTGGAAGGTGCCGGCCTACCAATGACCATTACCCTTTTTTAGGTAACGGTGGGACAAGGAATATATGTCAAATCTTTTTTTTTAAATCTCTGCTTTAACCATATTGAATACTTTTCCATGTACTTACAGCTTGTTTTAGATGTTTGGTGCCATTGGCCAAAAATTCAACAGTTTGAAGAGAATAGTACAAACGATGAGGGCTATTTGGTGGCAGCAGTTGACACCACTCTTCAGAAGACACCTGCAATTATAATAACAAAGTTTAGAACTGCACTAATAGTGTACCACAATGCAAGACATAATTTGAAATATCCTCTTTCACAGCAAATGTCAACACTTTCCAAATTCAATCCAGTCAAATGAATGAAATTCATCATTTTGCAAGCTTAATTCAACAATGCTATAAACGTCATCAATTTCCAGTCAACTTCAGAATTCTCCCGTCCTCATTTGGCATTGTCCACTGTGCGAGGACAGACTGATATATAGGTATCATTTGCCCATAAATCAAAACATATTTTAGATACAATCATGAAACTTTACACATAAACTCCCAGACCATACTTTTACACTCATGTGCAAAAACTAATTTATGTGACGTCATTTGTGCTCATAATTGAGTTATGTCACGACCCTACTAAAACAACGCAGTTGAGAAAATGGCAACACATGATGAACTTTGTCAAACAGCCCTCTGTTATTGAATTTCTAACCTACTAAAACAATGCAGTTGAGAAAATGGCAACAAATGATGAACTTCGTCAAACAGCCCTCTGTTATTGAATTTCTAACCTACTAAAACAACGCAGTTGAGAAAATGGCAACACATGATGAACTTCGTCAAACAGCGCTCTCTTATTGAATTTCTAACAGCAGAGGGATGCTGCGCAGCAAACATACATCACAGAATGAAGGACGTTTATGGTAATATGCAGTGCTGCCAACCCTAGCTCATGCAAATGTGTACAATGGAAGATAAGATAAGATAAGATAAGATAAGATAAGATAAGATAAGATAAGATAGTTTTATTGATCCCTCAACAGGGAAATTATTTTTCAATGTTACAAACAGACATAGGGATGCGCCATAAGACAGGAAACAATAAAATGAATAGGCAAAAATAAATAATAAACATAAATGATTAGATAAAAAATATAACATAATGAATAACAGATAAAACAATGAATTTCATTGAGGACTTGGGAGTAAAGTGTTCAAGTGGACCTAGGCAAGAAGGAATGGCCAAAACGATTAGTCCTGACCTTTGGCATCCTATATTTACCACTACGCTGTATATATCTACTGTCAAATTCGTCATGAGGGGATGTGTCTCATCATTAAGAATACACTTGACAGAGACGCCAAACCAAAATTTGTCAAATAGGAATTTCTGATGCAAGTCACAGGAATTTCCAAGCCCAAAGAGGAACGTCCGCGTACAAAACGCATACTTCCGAAACCTGAAATCTCTAACACAATGCAATGAAATAACCATATATATTGCGTTAGTCTCATATATAGGGCCGGTTTCATGACACAAGACCAAAGCTTAGTCCGAGACTGTGTTCTAAATTTGGCACAATTTTGGCACGGAGTGAATTGTTTTTAATTTTTTAAGTGGTTAAAATATTTAAATGGAGCCTAAATTTAGTTATCTAAATTTAGAACTTAGACTAGCCTAGGACTAAAATCTAGTCTCGCGTCATAAAACCGGCCCATGAAGCTCACACATAATGGTAACTTCTCGTCTCTGACTTGGCCTTTTCCGTCGTTCTTGATTCACAGAGTCTGTGAATAATGACAAGTCTTCTACCTATCACGTAACTAGCTTTCTTTATAAGTTTGTCGAGTTTATTTTTATTATTAACTGCTACGTTACCACCCCAGCATGGGATGCCAAAGGCCAGAACACTTTTCAAAATTGAAGTATAGAATATTTGCATGAGCT